>JBBPCZ010137224.1:0-21212 GCA_037974445.1 Brycinus macrolepidotus | reverse complement strand
ATATATAAAAATGACCAGTTGATGCATGTAAAAAAAGAGAGAAGGAATAAAATATACTGCCCCTTGCCCCAGCTTCCCGAACATGTTTGTGTCGTTTACTCTGAGAGGCTCGTCGTGCCCTGAGAGGATCCGCTTTAATTGCGGCAGAGTCAGGTGTATTACGGTGTATTAAGGGACATTACTGGGAAAGAGGAATTAGAGCATTTTAGATCCACTGACACCTCAGGACAATCAGGCACTAACTACACATCACCCTGACAGAGTCGCACGTGCCCCTGTCTCTCCCTCTCCCTCCATTCCTCCCTCTCTCTCTCCCTCCCTCTTTCTTTCCCTCTCTCTCTCTGTATTGATCCATCCTTAATGGTCCTGTTAAACACAGACACCAGGCACTTTAGCAGGCTGAGGCCCACTTAGCAATAAAGCTCTCACAACTCTCTTTAGGGCTGGATGCCCGGCCGCAGCTGTGGCAGGCCTCGGACAGCTCACCTGAGCTCTGCTAAGAAGGTCACTGGGACGGTTCACCACATGCTGCTTTTGAGAATCCAGTCAAATGGACATTTCTGAGGAATGTCTGATAAAGTCAAAAGTAGAGAATATTTCATTTGGCTTGAATGTAACTGATCAGACATGTTTCTTGCTTGCAAGGCTAATCTAATTAACAAGCAATGGAAATGAATGCACACTGATTAGCATAGTGCCTAAATCATCACACACAAACCATTCAGAGTTCTCCTGTCATCTCAGAAAGACTAAGACCTACTTACGTGGTTTCAGAAACTGTAATACATCATTGTCTGTGCAAATGGATAGCACTTGTAGAATCCTGCATTCTGAGGTTTTTATAATTTTAGTAGAAATGTTGCATCATAACACGTTGTACCTAAGTTGAGGATACATTGCAATATATTCCAATCAGATTTTGGAATGCATTCAGAAAATAATGCCTCATTGTCTTGTAACTAAGCTTAGAATCACTGTTAACAAATGGAAAAAAAAAACAATGAACTAAGAGTCTAAAAACAAAAGAGACTTATTCACCCTTAAAATATGGGTTCTTCGAAGGTTCTTTGGTGAAGGTGATAGTTATATTTAAAGAATGAACTGATGGTACAAAAATTGTTAAACACACACACGCACACACACACACACACACACACTTCTGGTGGCTGATAACTTATTTAACTGGAAAATAATAAATAAATAAATGAATAAATAAGATAAGATAAGATAAGATAAGATAAAAAAATAAATAAGCAAATAAATAAATAAATACATACATACATACATACATACATACATAAATAGCCTTTTAGAACCAAATCCTTAATATGGTGCTATGATAATTCACAGAAGAGAAACTGTTGTAAAATAAATACATGAAAAGGATACTCTGGTTATCTTTTTTTTGGTACTATATAGCATTCCTTTGTCAGGAGTACAACATTCTTGGCCTCTCTCTCATTGGGCCAGGCCTGCTGCATAGTAATGAGGTTAACTCTGTTATTAGTTGGTGATGATTCTATAGTGGGCTGGTGGTACCTGTTCTATTCACTCTTCCTGTGACCAGCCGCAGTCAGCGTGGCGGCACTTCGCTTGTTTTTTTTTTCCCTCACATTCATCCGACTTTCTTCCTCATCTACAGTTTAATCGTTTGTGAGATGTTGGGGTTTGGCACAGTGGGAAAAAGAGAGGAGATGATTTGGCCATCTGTAACAGGCGAAAAGTAATGAAATTCTTTAAAACGCGCACACACACACACACACACACACACACACACACACACACACACACACACAAAACACAGAAGCTCTATTCTTCTCTTCTCTTGTGACACAGCCAGCTAAATCTCCTCATCTGGCAGGGATGTAACAAGGAATACGTCAAGTTCACAGTGTCTTGGTGCTCTACTTTATGGACAGAGAGGGAGAGGGAGCTTTAAAGAGTGTTAGAGAGAGATATAGACAAAGAGAGAGAGATAGAGAGAGAGAGAGAGAGCAAGAGAGAGAGCAAATTGCGCAAAGAAGAGAAGGACAGAGAGAGGGAGAGAGAGAGAGAGAGAGAGAGAGAGAGAGAGAGAGAGAGAGAGAGAAAAGAAAGAGCATGTTCTGAAGGCTAACAGTTGTGTTTGCAGTACATTTAGAACAAAGCTCTTTGGGGACCTGAAGCTTTAGTAAAAAAAAGAAGAGTTGCGTTTTATTAGTTGAATGATATAAAACATGACAAAACAGCTACTCAGAGAGGAGAAAAGATTCACATGCTCCCACTGGGATTTCTATATAGGGCATGAGCTCTCTTCTCTCGCGTTTAGTGCGAAAGAGTGAGTGAATGTGCGTGAGAGAAAGAAAAAGTGAGAGACAGAGAGAGAGTGTGTATAGAGATGAGCTGGTGTATACACTAGGCATATTGTGAGTCTGCGGTCTGTGCTGCGTTTTAAATACAGCTTAGTGGATGAAGCCCATGATAGTTGTTTTGAATAAATGGATTTGCGTAAATAGATAGATAGATAGAAAGATAGATAGATAGACAGATAAAACCATACATACACTATATGGACAAAAGTATTGGGACACCTAACAATTACAGCAACAGGGACTTTAGTGACATTACATTCAAATACATAGACTCTAATATGGAGTTGGTTCCCCCTTTGCACCTATAACAACATCCACTCTTCTTGGAAGGCTTTCCACAAGATTTTGGAGTTTCTGTAGGAATTATTGCCCATTCATTCTATAGGGCATTTATGAGGTCAGGCACTGATGTTGGACGAGAAGGCCTGGCTCGCAATCTCCGCTTCAGTTCATCCCAAAGGTGTTGGATGGGGTTGAGGTCAGGGCTCTGTGCGGGCCAGTCAACTTCCACACCAAACTCATCCAACCATGTCTTTATGGAGCTTGCTTTGTGCACTGGGGCACAGTCATGCTGGAACAGAAAAGGTTCTTCCCCAAACTGTATCCAAGTTGGAAGCATGGTGTTGTCCAAAATATCTTGGTAAGCTGTTAAGTATTAAGATTGCCCTTCACTGAAGGTAAAGGGCCACCTGAATTCAATAATAAAGAACTGTGTCACAATACTTTTGTCCATATAGTGTATATATACATGCATATGTAAACTCCTTCTGATTATCTAGAAAACCATACATGATACAATTCTACCCTGTTTAACCGAGCGTCTCAGTCCCTACACCCCCCCACCCACATCCTCAGGTCATTTGGCACTGAAATCTCGGCCCCAAAATTCAGAGTGGTTGCAGATCCTCAAACTATGGAACTCTTGACGACAATCTAATTGTTTGTCATTTGTTTTCCTGGGTTAATGCCCAGTTTCAATTTTTGCAGATCTTTCTCTCTCCTTCTCCCTCCAGTTAATACACACACACAAACACACACACACACACACACACACACACACACACACACACACACACACATACACACACACAAACTGGTGAACAATTTCAGCAATTAAGTGACGCTGCTTTGCGCCAGTATATACCACGGTATGCTAGGGTGCACTGTGCCTGTGTATCGCTTCTTCCTGTGTGACGGCGGGTCAACATTTAGTGTTTTATTATTATTATTATTATTAATTTTTTGGTTCCTGATTATGAGATTCCCTCTGTGTTTGTGACCAGCTATGTTCTTTTTATTATTACAACACTGATCTTGCACAGTGTGTATGGATGATATATATTTTGTACCTGTAGTGTCCTCATGACCAGTGCTTCCGGATTATCAGGGGCGTGGCTGGGCCTCACAGTGTGAACGTATATTTGCTGCTGTTTTGTGTATTGATTTGTCTGTTGTTCTGTCTGAGTTGTCTTTTTCTTTTATTCTTCCTGGGTTTCTTTTGTTTCGTAAAGTTTGGTTTAGGTTGTTTTGTTCATACTGCTTTGTTTACATTGATTAGTTTTATTCTTATTGATTTTTGTGTGTGTTTGGTGTTTACCCTGTTATCCTGTTATTTTGAGAGTATTGCCTGTATTCTTTTTTTTTTATTGTTTGCATACAAATTATTACATACATGTAGTTATTGCATACAAATAACTACAAATATTAACATTATTGTTGTTGTTGTTGTTATTGTTGTTTATTAGCCTTTTGGGTCCTGTCTGATTTTGGTCTGTTTCCATATATTTCGGTTTGTTTAATTTGGATGTAGCGATTGAATTTTGTTATTGTGGATGAGGATAATTTGCACTCCTTTGGTTTTCTGGGTGTGTACTGGTTGACGATTATGTTCGGCTGCTTTAGTTGCCTGATACTTTTAATATAAACCTATTACATGTTCTTACTTTCTGTCTAAGCAGGCACTGGATCTCACTGGGAAGGCTGGTGACCTGGTGGTGGAATTCCATCCTTGCATGCGGCTGGTTTAACACAGAGTGCTTGGTGTCTGCTGTGTCCTCTTGATCACTTTCATTGCGTGTGTCTATGTGTGTGTGTGGTTGAGTGATCCTTGGGAACGCAAGCTGTGTTAGCTTGCCTTCCCGAGGTAACCTGTGCCCATGGCATATATGTGGTGGCCTAGGGTGTCAGACCCCTCCTGCTCCTGGATTATTTTTGACTATATGGCCAGGCTTAAATTAGCCCCCAGCCTTTGACTAACACACCCTTTGGATCTCCAGAAGCAACGACAATGGAAGACAGAACACAGAAAGTTCTTTTACACGGTTTATCGGTGATCAATGTGAACTTCCCATGTTGGTAGCTTTCCCTCCCACTCAGTACATCCCACCCTGAATGATACTGGTTTAGGTTAGCAGAAGCAGGCAATTGATACACAAGATCACACAAATTAGTACACAACAAGAGAGTGATAATTGTTCAAACACACATGCACATGCACCCACCCTAAGCGGTAGGGAAGAACAGGAGAGTCTACAAAGTACGTTCCCCAATAAACCCACCCAGGGGACAAACAATATACAAACAAACAGAAAACACAAAGCATATAGTCTGTTGGCCAACAAGCTGCCCTGTGTGGCCCATCAAAAATAATCCAAAAAAGAAAAAATCTTGTCCCAAACCCCCAGCAGTGCCCACTGCCACATCTCCTCTGGCTCCGCGGGCCGGCTGCCTTGGCTCCCCGGTGCTGTAGCCACTGATACTCGTTCTTGCAGTCTTCTTCTTTACACTGGGATCTCTGGGTCCCGTTGCTTCACCACCACCCACGGGCTGGATTGCCAAAATGGGGCCACCTTGCTCCCAGCCTGTCGGCAGAAGTTCCGCACCAGGACCCGTTCCTCCGGTGCCAGTATCCAACTCCACTGCCCCGAGGCTTGGTACCGCCGGTCCCCCCGACAACATTTCTCAGTGCCTTCCTCCACCTACTTACAGGAAGCCGCTGCCGTGACTCTGGACCCACTCAGAACCAGCCTCACCTGCGGCCAGATCGCACGCCTGCCATCGCTGCTCTACTAGAAGCCGGGGCTGGTGTCCAAACAGGATCCAGAAGGGGGACAGGTCAGTGCTGCGGTGGGGGGTACAACTGTACACCTGCACTAACTCTGTTAGGTGAGTCGTTCACTGGCTCTGCTCCGGGCCTAGTAGAGTGTTCAGTAACCCCAGCAGGATCTGGTTCCACCGTTCGCATGCCCCGTTACCCTGTGGGTGATAAGCCGAGGTACACACCTTTCTACAACCATACACTTCACAAAGCTCTCTCACCATTTGCAACTCAAACACTGGTCCCTGGTCGGAAAGCAGTCACTCAGGGCACCCATAACATCTGATCACATCTCGTCACACGACACAGGCCGCCATCACCTCCGTCTGATCCTTCACCAGGACTGCAAAGGCAAATCTCGAAAACAGGTCAATAGCAACCATGATGTACGGATAGGGATCCCCTGTTCGGCCCAAAGACAGAAAATCTACTGCAAGGACCTCCCAGGGGTGGCTAGTTCTAGCTCCCCCCAGTGGTGGAGACTCACCTCTGCCCCTGCTCCAGGCAACCGCCGCAGTTGCCTTGCCACTCCTCCACATTACCGCGTAACCCTGGCCAATAAAATCTCTCTTTTAATGCCATCACCATCCTCCAGTGAAGACTGGCGCAGGAGCACCCCCCGATCAACCTTCAGCTTGTCCCATTGCTCCAACACACACCGGCCAGCCACAGACAAAGCCCTCCCAGCCTGCGTGGATGGTCATACCCCCGACGACACCCACTCGCGCACCTGGGCCACGGCTGGATCCTGGCCCTGCCATTCCACCCAATAATCTACAGACCCGACCTGGCGGTTTTCAGGTGCAGCAGGGGCCGGTGGTCCATAAAAACCTTGAACCAGTTTCCCCATAGATAGTCTTTAAATTTCTCTACCACAGTCCACTTTAACGTGAGCAACTCTAGCTTAAAAGCACTATGATTTTGGTCATTTCACTCCGCATCATGCAGACTCCGGTTAGCATCCTGACCCCCCTGCACCTGTGTGAGTACTGCCCCCAGCCTCTGAAAGCTGGTGTCAGTATACAGGTGAAACAGCAGGGTAAAGTCAGCATAGGCCAGTACTGGGGGTTCCAACAGGGCCTTTTTCAATGCCTGAAATGCCTCCTTGTACCCCTCCATCCACTCAACCTTCTGGAGCGAGAAGGCCCCAGTCCCCTTCAACAGGCCATGAAGAGGCCCCGCCTTCCTTGCAAACCCTGGTACGAACCTCCGGTAGTAACCAACGAACCCCAGAAATGACTGTACCTCCTTTACGGTCATCGGCCACGGCCACTCTCTCACTGCCTCGGTCTTCTCAGGGTCCATGGTTACTCCATCACTGCTGACCACATGACCCAGGTAACGCACTGCCCGCTGGAATGACCGACACTTTTCTGGCTGTAACTTCAACCCATGGGCCTCCAGCCACTGGAATACCTTCTCCAGATGCGACAGGTGGTTCCTGAAATCAGAAGAGTACACTATGATATCATCTAAGTAAATTAATAAATAATCATCTACCGCCTCTCCCAGGCAGCGTTGCATCAGCCGCTGTAATGTCGCCAGCACATTGCACAAACCAAACGCCATGGGTGTGAAAAAGGTGGTTTTCTCCTTGTCGTCGGGGTGAAACTCCACCTGCCAGTACCCGCTAACCAAATCCAGTGTCGAGTACCAGGCTGCCCCCCTCAGCCCAGTCAAGGACTCCTTGATACGAGGCAGCGGATACGGATCCTTATGAGTCACTGCGTTCAATTTCCGATAGTCCTCACAGAACCTCCAGGACCCATCCTTCTTCCGTATTAGGACAACCAGGGCAGCCCAGGGGCTAGCACTCTCCTTAATCACTCCCCCTCCAGCATGGTTTTCAATAACCCTCTCAGATCTGGATACAATCTTGGGGGCAGTGGCCTATAACGTTCTCAAATGGGAGCCGCCATCCTCATAAGATTTTTATGATAAACGGCATTGGTGCAGCCATGGTCTTCCTCATCTCGGACAAATATCCCTTGCCACTTCTCCAGTGTCTCCCGTACATACTGTTTTTCTTGCAGGGTTAACCCTTCTCCCCTATCCACCAGGGTGTGTAGCTGCTCAGAGAGTGCCCCTGCCACAGGCCTCACCTCCACCTCCACCACACCCTTTCTTGGGGGACGCAAAATCAGTTCTTTCTGGGGCTGTATACTTTCCGGGCCGATCCGCTCCACTCGGGACAGGGGTCTTCGAGGGGGGAGCTCCACTGGGTACAGGTGGAGGTGACCTGCGAGCCGGTATCCAAGATACATGGGACCTGCCAGCACCTCCAAAATGGGGCTATCCCCCATCAACGCCTCCCTCAGCATAGCCAATGATGCTTCACCTTTATCCTCAGGCTGAACCCTTAGGGTACTGACTGCGGCCGGACAGGGCCATGTGCCCGGGCTCCCCACATCGCAGACAAATTGGCCTTCCCTGGTCATCCCACCGGGGCCCCCCGGTGTTTGTCGAGTCATGGCCACGTCGGTAAGGGGAAAGGGTGCACTGACTCTTCCTGAGCTTGCCAAAGCTCTGAGACTAGTGCATCCCTCAGCTCCCCCAGCTGCTCCCTCATCTCTTGTCACAGCTCCTCCTGGAGCGACACCCACAGCGCCTCCAGGTTTGGTGGGTGATCAGCGGTGTGCTTCAGGGTTGCATCGGTCGGAAGCATTAAGGTTCGCCAAGCATCTGTTCCTTCCATCGACACTCCGGCACCGTCCTCCTTCTTGACACCGTCCTCCTTCTCCTTTGCCTCCTGAAATGCCTCGGAGAACGTAAGCCGGCTAACCCGCCGAAACAGCCGCTGCAACTCCCGCTTGGCTGGGCCGGCCAGGAGGCCTGCCACCAACTGGCTCCTGACGGTGGCATCCTCGTCCTCATCTCATGGCGGTTCCTTCTTCCGCCACCTGAAATGACACACATGGAGAAAGAGAATGAACAACCCCACCCCTTCCCCCAGCTGCTGCTGGCACGTAAAAAAGTCGGCCCTCAGCTTGGCCAGCCTGGTATACTCCCCGTAAAGTCCCTCTAGGAACTCCAAGATTTTTGTAGCTGTGTCTCTCTGATTGCTCTTTAGGAGTTCTACCTCCCTCCTAGCTTCCCCCTCTAGTGCACTAATAACAAAGTCAACTTGCTGTATAACCAATAGGGACTGGGCCCGGATACTCACCTCGACAGGCCGTTTCGATTCCTCTAACTGGATCTTGGCTGACCCATCGAAGTGGGTCATCCAGGCCCCCCCAAAAACCATGGGAAAGCCCCAGCCATATTGAGCCCTTAGTCAGGGGGAACAGCCTATTCTTCACCCATTGTCGTGCCTGAGGAGATCCTCCTGACTACGCCAAAATTGAGTGGTGTGGTGGCCTAAGATGTCAGACCCCACCTGCTACTGGATTATTTTTGACTATTTGGCCGGGCTTAAATTAGCCCCCAGCCTTTGGCTAACACACCCTTTGGATCTCCGGAGGCAACGACAATGGAAGAGACAGAACACAGAAAGTTCTTTTACATAGTTTATTGGGGCTCAATGCGACCTTCCCACGTTGGTAGCTTTCCCTCACACTCAGCACATCCCACCCCGAGTGATACTGGTTTAGGTTAGTTCAAGCACAGCAGAAGCAGGCAATCGATACACAAGATCACACAAATTAGTACACAGCAAGAGAGTGATAAATGTTCAAACACATACGCATACACCCACCCTAAGCAGTAGGGAAGAATGGGAAAGTCTACAAAGTACATTCCCCAATAAACCACCCAGGGGACAAACAATATACAAACAAACAGAAAACACAAAGCAAATAGTACAATAGTACAACAAAAATAATGCAAAAAAGAAAAATCCTCGTCCCAAAGTCCAAAACCAAAAAAAAGAGTCCAAACCCCCGGCAGCTCCCACTGCCATGTCCCCTCTGGCTCCGTGGGCCAGCTGCCCTGGCTCCCTGGTGCTGTAGCCGTTGATACTCATTCTTGCTGTCCTCTTCTCCGACACTGTTGTCACGGCTCGCCCTTCCTCGTGGCCCACGAACCCCATCACTGCATCGTTACTAGCACCCCAAGCATGCTGACTGCGTGCTGTCGCTTTGTACTCTCTCGTGAGCTCCTCCGCTTTCCATCTCCTTGACCAGGCTTCCACCAACTCAAACCCTGTGGAGAACATGCGCTCAGACACCCGCACCCAGTCTGGCCTCAAAATGGATGCCACACTCACTCCTTAATGCCGGCTTGGGCGCGCTGTCGGTGTCTGAGCTGCTCTCCTTCGGCTGTCCTCCACCGCTGCTGCCAGGGACCTGCACATGAGTGAGAGAGCACAAAACACACCGTAGCTACTGGCCGCGGGCTTCGGTGCCATCACACTGGAAGACTCGAACTCTTGGCGCCTCAGTCCAGGAGCACCTCGTGGGAGCACCCAGTTCCATGGGCACCACCATCTTTAAAGGTCACAACCTCACCCCATTGGCCCCATGCTCGCCGGGCCAACCAGTCATGTAAGAGGGGGTAGAAGGTCCCCACAGCTGTCCTTTGGCGCTGCCTAACGGAAAAAGGCTTCAACATAAAGTAAAAGTCCCAGTGACATAAGAAAGAAAAGAAAAGAAAATAACCATAAACCATACCATTCCCTTAGGGGGGTCACGACATAACAAATGATGATGGGTGTTTACAAACCTGAATATCCTTGTCTTATGTTGGTGTACTTATTACGATACCTGGCTTAATATTCTCTGGGTGAAATACAAATTGTGATGGCTAGACAACAAGATCAGAGCATCTCCAAAACAGCAGGTCTTGAGGGGTGTTCCCAGTATGCAGTGGTTAGTACCCACCAAAAGTGGTCCAAAGAAGGACAAATGGTGAAGAGCTACTGTAGCACAAAGTGCTGAAAAAGTTAATCCATCCAAAATTATGTTTATTTAAAACTGTGTTCCATTAACTAACACTGAAAGTTAACAATTTTTTTGTTCCTGCGGCGACGATATGAGCAGCATTGCCCCCACACTCGCCTGCTGAACGCGACAGAGAACCAGCAGGCAACATGCAAGCTTTTTGGCATGTTTTAAAGTGCCATTTCATGGCATTTTTTTTTATTCACTAAAAATAATTAAAGCTACAAAAATGGCTGAAATCATGTCTGTTACATTGTTCTTAATCAGTGCATTTGTGAGGTCCAGCCCTGGACCGGAGTCAGGCACTGAAGCTTCCAGAGAATCCTCTCCGGACAACCACCCCAGAGTTTCGCATAGCCCCATAGCAAGAAGATCAGGATCACCTGAGTACTAGGCCTAGGAGTATATATAGACCTAAGAGACATTCTCTCAGTGCAAAGTATACTAGCCCTACCTAGTTACTGGGCGTATTTCCCTGTGTTTTGGACTGTGTTTTTTCCTGTGCCTCTTTGACCTGTTTCTGGACTTTGGATTAGCCCTTTTGCCTTGTGGACTTAACTTTGACTGCCTTGTGTCGGATTTTCTGGTTTTGGGACTCTTTTCTAGTTTTTTGGATTTTTGCCTTTTGTCTTTGTGGACTTTATTCACATCACAGGTCTGGTGAGCTTTTTTCTCACATTTAGGAGTAAATGTTAGTTTAACATCTGGCTACCACCTACAAAGTAACAGCCAGGTTGAGAGGTTGAATCAAGAAATTGGTCGGTTTCTGTGAATGTATTGTTCCAATAATCAACATTCGTGGGCGAAATATCTGATCTGGGCTGAGTATGCCCAGAACTCTGAGGCATTCCTCTCTGAGAATCACCCCTTTCCAATGTGTTTTAGGTTTCCAGCCCCCCTTCTTTCCCTGGGAAGCGGAACCCACCAACGTCCCTGCAGTCGATGACTGGATCCGCAGGAGTGGTCAGATGTGGGAGGCATCACATGTCCATCTTCAACGGGCAGTCTGCCGGCAAAAATGTCATGCAGACAACCGCCGCCGTCCAACTCCTCTGTTCCATCCTGGCCAACGAGTGTGGCTATCTACTCGGGACCTAAAGTTGAAGCTTCCCTCTAAGAAATTGTCTCCCCAGTATATTGGTCCATTCAAGATCTTGCAACGTATCAACCCGGTCGCCTATTGTCTGCAGTTACCCCCCAGGTATCGTGTTTCATCCACTTTTCATGTCTCCTTACTAAAACCTGTGTCTTACAGTCCCATGCACCCTCCATGTGTGGATCGTCGGCCACCTCTTCCCTTGGACGTGGGTGGTGAGACTGCTTACCAGGTCCGGGAGATTCTGGATTCTTGCCGGCGTGGGGGTCGACTGGAGTATCTTGTCGATTGAGAGGGCTATGGCCCGGAGGAACAGTACTGGGTAGCCGTGGATGATGTCTTGGATCCCAGTCTGCTCACTGACTTCCATGCCTCCCACCCGAATCGGCCTGCTCTTTGCAGCTGTGGTCATCCGTCGACTCGCCGTCCTCGGTCGTCCGGAGACTCCCGTGGGATACTGTGAGGTTCAGCCCTGGACCGGAGTCAGGCACTGAAGCTTCCAGAGAATCCTCTCCGGACAACCACCCCAGAGTTTCGCATAGCCCCATAACAAGAAGATCAGGATCATCTGAGTACTAGGCTTGGGGGAATATATAGACCTAAGAGACATTCTCTCAGTGCAAAGTATACTAGCCCTACCTAGTTACTGAGCGTATTTCCCTGTGTTTTGGACGATGTTTTTCCCTGTGCCTCTTTGACCCGTTTCTGGACTTTGGATTAGCCCTTTTGCCTTGTGGACTTAACTTTGACTGCCTTGTGTCGGATTTTCTGGTTTTTGGACTCTTTTCTAGTTTTTTGGATTTTTGCCTTTTGTCTTTGTGGACTTTATTCTTCAAAAAACTGTCTATTCTATATTCTGCATTTGGGTCCATATCTGTGTACGTTACAGCATTCTTGATGTTCTAATAGAAATGCCAAACAGAACATTAACAGCATGAACATGCTCATTGCAAGGCTTGGTTTGAGTTGACTTTGTACCCTTTTATATAGTAGGCTAGATTAGTTCTATTTTGGCTAGCTTGCATTCTGTATATCTGACACATACTGCATATATTAGCACATATTAAAGTGAAACCTTTCCATGATTGAAAATTTTTTTGCAGGAGTGTATTTGATTCATATTTATAAAATACACACTCATGCAATGTATGCATAACATTTAACTGACCTCTGACAAATAACACAGGTACATACTGCAAATGTCACCACATTTTTTTTGCCGGTGTTTTAGAAACGTACTCTGTGAAAACAAGCAGTTTTTGATAAACAAATAGAACTAAAGCTGATTGTGTCAGTGAGGCTGACATTCTAGTGCAGTTTTCATATCCCAACGGTGGGACCATACTATTATTTTTACTATTATAGACACTAATCTACACAATTTCTTTACAGTTGGCACTCTGTATTCAGCTAAATAGCATTCTACTGCTTGCGCCAAACCTAGATCAGATTGCCAGATGGAGTGGCATGGTTCTTAACTCCAGAGAGCATTTTACCACAGCTCCAGAGACTAACAGAGGTGAGCTTTACATCATTCCAGCCGACGTCTGGCATCGTGCGTGGTGATCATGACTATGGGAACTCCTGTTGCTTCCAAAGGCAGTTTATAACTCAGAAGTGAGTGACTATTTTTATGTACTACGCACTTCAGAGCTTGCCTTTGAGCTTGTGATCACTTTATGGCTGAGCTGCCGTTGCACCACTTTAAAATAACAGTATTTACACATGACAGGTGCAGCTCTAGCAGGGCATCCTCTGACAGTGCAATGCTGAAAGTCACTGAGCTCTTCGATACATCCCATTCTACTCCCAATAGATGGAGGCTGCATGGTGGATTACTGTAAGAGTAAATAGCTGTAAATAGCTAAAACCACCCTTTCGGATGCACCAGTAGAAAAATTACATTGGATGACATACATAATAAGTGCATATAAAGCGATGACGAGTTTGTGCTTTTGGGACAGAGAAGTAGGGTAGGAGAGAGTGTTCATTCAGCGAAAAATCTAACAAATTAGTTTCAGTCTGATGTTTCCTCAGATGTGCATGAATCCTCAGGAGGTAAAAAGGTGAAAAGCATTCACTACATGCACCCACAGCAACAGGGAAACTTGCATAGAACTGTTGTGCCTCCACTTTTGGCGCACAGAGTGCACCTCACAGCCCTAAACTGTGTGTGTGTGTGTGTGTGTGTGTGTGTGTGTAATTGTTCCCAGCAGTATGGTGGGATCAATAAGTTCTGATCCGGATAATGATGCTGTCAGTAAATGATCAGAAAGTCTCCAGGGCACACAGAAAAACACCACTAGTGGTAATGAGAGGGTACTAACTCTGCTGTGTGTGTGTGATTGGGGGAGTGGGTGTGTGTGAAAGAGGTAAAAAAGACGGAGAGAGAGAATAGCACAGAGAGAATGAGAAAAACAAAGAATATGGGAAAGAGAGAAAGAGAGAGACAATAGAGGAGAGAGAGAGAATATAAGAAACTTACAGCGAGAGAGAGAAAATATTCTAAAATATGAGGAAAATATTCTTAACTTTGATATTAGTCACTTTAAGCTATTTTATCACATTTATATTAGTCCACTCACTCACTTTCTGTAACCGCTTATTCCCTATTAGGGTCGCAGGAACCTGGAGCCTATCCCGGGGTCTTGCGGGCGCAAGGCAGAGACTCACCCTGGGCGGGGCGCCAGCCCACCACAGGGCACACACACCATTCACTCTCACCTATGGTCAGTTTAGAATTCCTAATTCACCTGACAGGCATGTCTTTGGACTGTGGGAGAAACCGGAGACCCCAGAGAAAACCCACGCCACCACAAGGAGAACATGCAAACTACACACGCAGGACCCAAGACCCAGATTCAAACCCCCAATCCTGGAGGTGTGACGCAACAGTGCTACCCACTGCATCACTGTGGGGCCCTCTATTAGTCCATTCATTGTGAACTAGCCTATATAATGGATCAAAGTGTAACAGAAAGAAGGCAGGATAAAAAGGAATAATATTTTGATACATCAACAATAAGAGAGAGAGAGAGAGAGAGACTGACCAATAAAGCATAAGCAAGACTTCATTTGAAACAGTAAGAAGGCTAATCAGTTTTCATAACAAAAACCCAATGTGATAGAGAAAGAAAAGAAAAAAATGGAAGATTTTCCATTTTACATAAGACCTCTTTGTTTTGTTATGTGTGTGCGTGAACTGAAGAGATTTGTAAACCTGTAGAAGTGATTGAATGTGATTTATAAAGTGATTTTGCTCTCTCTCTTAGGTTCCTTTTGAAGCATGCTGTACGAGGGTTGCCATAATTTTGAATACTAAAAGACCCGCAGCCATGCTTGGTTGACAGTGGCCCCCTAAGGCACACGTGCATCCCAGGCCCACCACATTGTGTCTTTGGGCCTGATGTACTGCTGTATTCCTTCTTTTAGTATTTTTATTTCAATAACCTTTGAATGTTCTGTTTGCAGTATTCCCTCTGCTGTAACACAATAACAGCAGACCCCAGAGTTGACATTAATATACATGGCCTAAATAATATTGGTTCTTTTCTCAGAGAAAACACCTTAGGACTTTTAAAGCCTCTTTTAGCAAGGGTACATGCAATTCTAGTCCAGTTGACAGTTAATGGTCTTGAAATGGGCTTTGCCCATGCTGCCGTTCAACAGAAATGGCTTGCACTAGATTTCTGCTTGCTGTTTTATCAATTGTGAGTGTGCTTCATGGCCACAGTTTGGTTGTAGTGGTACTAGGCACTGTAATTTTGTGTGTCAATACGTGTACTGTCTGTTATTCTTATTGTAATACTTTGTGAAATGTGCATTTAGATTTGCATTCAGATTGCATTGGAAAATAAATACAGTCGTATTGCCGGCCCACGTAAAACACACTTCTGTTGGAATAAGGCTGAGTTTTGTGACTGTTTGAGATACCTGGCAAAGCCAAAAGAGGAGGACTTCTCTTTAAAAACGCTTCTGAATGATAAAGTTGTTAAGATTTAAATTAAGTCATTCAGAGTGGCTTGACGTTATTTTTCCCATTTTAGAGAAATTTACCAAATACCAGACATTTGAAGTGTTTAATGCCTCTAAAAGCCACCTCACAGAAAGTTATTCGATGAAATTATTATAAATAGAAGTGTAAGAGTATCTTGACCACTGGTTCCTGTTTTTCCTGTACAGTAATCTGCAGGTTTATCTACAATGGATCATTTCACATTGGACCACTACTGGACAAATTATGCAAAAAGTTTGGAAAAAAATCTCCTTTAATTATTAAGGACCAATGGTCTAATTTTATTTGAATAATTTTCTAGTTTATTGAGAATATCAGGTCACAAAATGTAGAGATGCCAGTCCATCAGATCCTTTCAAGTATGGGATTGTTGAGGAGCATAACCTGAATCTCTATCACAACCTCACGAAAATACCCCCCACCCCACCCCCACCAATCCTCAAGCTTTGTCGAACGCAGTAAATTTCCTTTGGCAGTTTCAGGCCACAGTTTGATTTTGTGGCATCGATACATAACAAAGTTTAGGTGTTGTAGTACACTTTTTTCATATGACATCATTTCAGTGCTCAGGATTTAGCAGTCATGCTTTTGAGTGACCCCTATAGATTATCAACTGATGCTTTAATTTTTAACAAACTGTCTGGTGAATCTGAGTTGATTATCATCAGCATTAGGGCCAGGCTTAGAGTTGGGTTTAAGGTTAGATTTAATAGGACCTATAACATTTAACCTAATGTACTATTGCATTTAGTAGATATTAAGTTGAATGTTAATTAAACACAAAGTGAGCATCTACAAAACATATGCACAAGTCACTCAAAATAAAGTGTTACCATGTTGGCTTGCCTTCAGAATGTATGTAGCATTATATGTATATGTAGCATAAATGACAAAATACAGAGGATCCAGTGACCTCACACACCCCTGTCAACAAATTGAAGCTCTGAAAGTTCTGGGGAGCAAAATAAAACTGCTGTACCAAATATTGATTCAAGATCCTAACAAGATCTTAACAGCACCTCTGGCCCAAACCATCGAGTGTCCTATAAACTACGAGGAATGCTGTGAATTCAGTTCTGTAACTAATTCTTTGTTTTTGTTAGAATTTTAGCAGCAGCGTTTTTAATAAGCTTCATCTGTCTTATGGTCTTTTTGGGGGATGTAAGTGAGAAGTGCTTTGCAATAGGATACAAAGGCATGGCCAGGTTTCTCCAAATCTTGCTTTGACACCAAATCCCTTACCTTAGCTATGTTTTTGAGATGCCAAATTGCTGATGTATGATCCCTATTCATGATTACACCAGCATTCTTGGCATAGGTGGTATTCTTTATTGCCCTAGATTCCAGGTGGACACTAACTTACTCTTTCAAAGCATAGACCCAGTGAGTCTACAGGACTGAAATTGCTTGGTGAAAGAGTTAGATAGATCTAAGTGTCTCCTGTATATCTATGGTAAGCCACCTTATACTCTTGGAGAACTTGGGCAAAAGGACACATATACAGGTTTGAACAAAAGTGGTACAATAATGGATCCTTAAGGGATTCCAAATGGTATGACGTTTTTTTTCGATTCATAACTGTCCATAGAGACAAAATAACCCCTGCCTTCAAAGTACATCCTGAACCATCAGGACTACTTGTGAGAGCCTGACCCAGTTTTTTAATCTGTCTAGGCTGTTTTTGTGCTTGACAAAGTCTGTATACAGCTGAGCATCATTTCACAGGTGAATCAGAGCTGTTTCATTACTTTGACTGTAGTGGTTTGATTGTAACTTTGATGATGATGAAATTTAAGCTGAAGTAATGACTGATTTGATTGAAAACTACTTTCTCCATGACCTTGCCAGGCAATGGGAGATTTGAAAAGGCCAGTAATTGGTAAGTGTAGAGGCATCCAGGTTTCTCTTTTTCAGAAGGGGTTTGATAACAGCAGTCTTTAGTAATGTTGGGAACATGTCGCTCACAATTTGAAAACATTTGATTGCTAAACAGCTAAAAACCCTTTTAAAAAGTTTGTGGACAGTGTGTCGAGACAAATTATTGCAAATTATTACACTTTTCAGTCAATAGGCCTCTAGAAGTAACTAACAAATGTTGTTTAAGGTGAACTTTTCATTGTTTTTTGACATGATTTTTGCAGTGCACTTTTATTATTTTTACTTATAACATCATTGTATATCTGCTTTTTACCATTCTTATACATTTCTTACCATATCAAACCAGCAAACATGAGCACCAGCTACCAACTGGGCATCGAGACAGAGAAGGACAAATGGAGATCGTCTATACTTCTGCCTCATCTCTCTCCTAAACACTTTCTAATTTAAAGCAGTCCACTTTATAAAGAGGTGCTTTCCAATCTCTGCATGATTGAAAATTTAGAGGTGCTAACACATACACAATTAGAAAACACATGTGCCACTCACCACTATGGACAGATCATTGAATTTGTGTTGGAATTAAACCACTTTGAAATGACTAAACTTGAACTATTACCCAAAACATTCCAGAGCCTTTGTCCTCTAACAAAGCCAACAAACACTAAAAGAGAAAGAATGGAGATATTAGGTAGAGATGTTCAACACTCCAGAGGGAAATGAGAGGAGAAATAATGAAGGCATCTGGAGCTGTGAAACTGCACTGCATACATTGATTAAAAAGTGGCAATACAGTGCACCTTTTTTGGAATCTTAGAATGGGTTAAAATTCATTAAACCAATAATGATTTTTTGAAATTAAACATTGAAATATCACTGAGAATGTTAGGATTACTGTACAGCTTTGATTGTCTGTTTATGAGTATAATGTGTAAATACTTCCTCCACTCACTTTTCTGGATTCTCAAAGCTAATTCTGCACTGTCAAAATGATTTGTTGCTTCAGCTCAAGAATTTTCTTCAGTTAAAGGGTAGATTTCTCTCATATTTTGATTGTGAGATTGAACTAATTAACTGAAATGCCATTTTTATTTTTACTTATCAAGTCAAGTCAATTGTTTTTAATTGAAATGGCACTTTTACAGCTGATGTTGTCCCAGAGTAATTTAATAGAATGCAAGTCCTCTGGCGACCAGTGCCTGTGTTTTTACTCCTATGGGCTCTCAAATGTACATAATCAGGGGTTTATACACTGCAACCCCACTATATTATTTCTCTGTATGTAGGTGTGGCAGGACAGTTCTTCCTGATCACATCCTGCATTGGTACCCGAGGAACAGCTGCTTTTCTTTTCCTCCGTATCACTCTAATCCACAAGCATCACCACCACCTAATCACTATTCATCTGAACCCATTAGCCATTTGAGTCATCTTTGTGACTGAGGCTCCTGCTCCAGCGATAAAAAGAGCATTCTTTCAAAGTCACTTTTGTCATTTTGATCTGAAAATTGAGGTTAGAGCATGGTAGGATGTTACTTGCTTAGTATCATGCAGTACATCTGTAAGCCCCTGATGAGGAAGTGTGACAGAGGCAAGGACAAACTCCCTAAAGCTGGAGGAAGACACCTTGGTAGGAACCCTGACTCTAAAGAAAACCCATCCTCCTCTGGTCTGCTCCAGATAGCGAGGGAGGGTAGAGGAATAACACTATAGAGATGAGAGAGAGAGAGAGGCAAAAGTGGGCAGACAACCACTGATGACAGTAGAGTCTGTAGTTAATAGTAGTAGGATCAGTTAGAGTCTGTAATTAGTAGCAGCAGCTTCTGCTGGAATCTGCATGAGTAGAAGTAGCTTTGGTTAGAGGTTGGGCAGCACATGCAGGTAATCCATGTTGGTTGAACTGAGCTGGAGTCTTTAATTAGCAGCAGGAGCAGCAACATTTTCTGTTGGAGTCTGCATGAGTAGAAATAGCTTTGGTTGGGGAGGTGGGGGTGGGAACACATGTAGGTGACTCCCAATGATTGTGACCACATTTCTATTTTTTACTCATCCTGCCTTCAAAAAAAAAAAAAAATCACGAAAAGTTATTTGGAAACTCAAGACTGTGGTGTTTTCTCTGTAGTGAACCCCAGTTGACTTGACCTAAAAGTTAGCGTTAACCTCCGTGAACTTATTTCCTACTATGAACCTCCGCACTCACTCAGATCTCAAGGTGCTGACTGTTTACTCATCCCTAGAATTATGAAAGCTCCAGCGGAGTTTGTTGTTCCTGTTGTTGTGGACTAGAGACTCTCAGCTACTCTTCCAACAAAATCTTCCTCTATTGACTCTGTACCAACTCTGTTAGCCGTAGGTGACCATGAAGTTTGTTCATGAAGACCTTCTCTTGTTAGTTATCTCCATACTGACTCTCTTTTTTTCTCTCTCTGGGTCGACCAGAGGACGGGGTCCCATTTTGAGTATTGGTTCCTCTCAAGGTTTCTTCCTGCAGCTTTAGAGAGTTTTTCTTCGCTTCTGTTGCCTTTGGCTTGCTCACTTGGGGCTCGGACCTGGACTCTGTAAAGCTGCTTTGTGACAACTTGGTTGTAAAAAGCGCTTTATAAATAAAATTGAATTGAACATTTTGACATTAAGGTTGAATTATATTTTGCTGAGTGAATTGTACCAAGAAAACCAAACTGAATGGTGATTTCATGATGACACTGAATAATTTCCTAAACTGCATGGGACTCAAGGATCAGTAGACTCGCATATATAGTTAAAACTCTCGGCCACTGTGTCTCTCTCTCTCTCTTTCTTGCCCTCTCTCTCTCTCTCTCTCTCTCTCTCTCTCTCTCTCTCTCTCTCTCTCTCTCTCCTTCTCTCTCTCTCTGTCTCTCTCTCTGAGGGAAGGATGAAGCAGAAGAATGGCAGGAGTCAGGGGAGAGATTGCGTGACAGATGCCAATATCGGCTCGCTGTAGCAAACATGTCACACCCAAGAATGCCTTTTCCCTGTCAGCAGTCTCCCAACATGACACCCTTCACTTCTCCCAGCCTCCTCCACAGGAACACCAGTACGCATCGCTTGCCCCTTGCTTACATCTCCTCCCTTCTTATCCCAGCCCAAAGTTCTCCTAAACAGACCCTTCTCTTCTCCCTATTCCGTCATCATCTCCACATATTGTCATTGTCATTTCAAAACCTTGTCATATTTGTTGTTTATTTTTACTTACTTGACACCGTTTGATACATCAACTGGTCTTTACAATATCGGGAATATTTTATGGCAAATGCACCAACAGGAATTGGTCCACAATAAAACATCATCTCATGTTAATGTCAAGATTTTTTTTCCTCCATTATGAAGTTTCTATTGTTATTAATTACGTCAGGGTTTGATAAAACTTCATAGGGATTTTATAAACACATGGATTAGCACTAAACAATATACTCATAAAGTAACACATGAGGATCAAGTAACTGAAAGATGGCAATGTTTTATGAAGTAAATGATGTGTTGACATAAGTAGCCCTAGTACATATTTGTTCTGTTCATTAGATAACAAAGACTCTTTATTAGTCCCACTTAAAAAAGAAGAAAGTAGAAGAAGCATAACAAATAGAATAAAAGCTATACAACATAACAGTATAGTATAAAAAAGTACACTATACAAATATTAGATAAATATTAATATAAATAAATAATTATACACAAGTGTACAAATATAAATTATACACAAATATACCTATACACAGTGGAGTATCCTCAGGTGCCTAATAGCATAAGACATTAAATGACACGTGTAACAGACAGAGGCATATATAATAGTATGTAATATGCTATGTATCACTACTTACAAATGTACAGTTTCTATTAAGGCAGGAAACTTTTACTCTCTCTCTCTCTCTCTCTCTCT
>JBBPCZ010137190.1:0-21218 GCA_037974445.1 Brycinus macrolepidotus | reverse complement strand
AGTTTGTACTGCAATATACCTTTAGCCAGCACACGCATACACACACACAAACACATACACACACACACACACACACAGAGACTCAGACCCATTGCTCTGTAATGTCTCCAGTCTCCTGACGGTGTGATCAAATTACAGCGGGCAGCTCTAGGGCTACGTGTGAAAGGGGAAATCTGTCAGCGTGCCAAGCAACACTTAAGTCATAGCAATGTGTTTGTGTGTGTGTGGGTGTGGGTGTGTGTGTTGGTGGGTGGGTTGGTGGGTTACAGGCTATGCAGCAGTCCCTGGGTTTGGTTCCTTATACATCTGTTTCATTTACTGAGGGAAGCACTCCAGCATTTTTGAACCTCATTTCTATCTGCTGCATCTGTAGCACATGGTTGAGGACCACAGACTATAACCACAAGAACAGAAAGACCGCCAACTCCAAAGTCGCTTAGAACACAGTCCAATGGGGAGTTGCACAGAGCCCTTTAAGCCTGCATTATACTTTATCTTAGATATGCGTTCTTCTTTTGTTCATACATTAATGCATTTGTCAGACGCTCTCATCCAGAACAACTTACAATTGTAGCACAATTTACAATGTAGGCGAATGGCGTGTTAGAAGTCTTGCTCAAGGATTCTTGGGATAGCGTGATGCGCTTGCCAGACAGTGACTTGAACCCTGGTAGGCTCCCTGGAGGGTAGCAGTATTACCTACAATATAACCCTGACCACATATTTGTCTGCATACTACTATCTGGAGGATTAAAAGCAATTTCCACTAGGTCTCCCCACATGACAGAAACATTCCTAACCAGCAGGAGAATACATTCTCATTTTGCACAAGGTCAAAACCCATCTTGTGCACACATAAGTAGACTTAAAGTACACTTTATGTCCAAAAGTTTACACAGCATTTCTCCTGAAATCAGTTTCAGTTTGTGCCCATTTTGCCATAGTTACAGCCTCTACTCATTTGGGGCGACTGTTGGAACACTGTGGTGAGGATCTGCACGCACTCAGCCATGAGAGCATTGGTCAGGTACTTGTTAGTTCTGGCTTCATACTCCTGTAGCTGATGCCTGGCATTGCACATGGTAATGTTAGGTTCAGGTGCATCTGGTGCAGAACATCCCATTCTATTGGCGCTGCTGTTCTTTTCAGCACAATATTCAATGCAGAGATACCACCACCACCACCACCACCAGGAAGACACTTTCCTTTTTATCGATGGCCAGAATGTTGTTGCTTTCTCTAGAGTTGTCAGCTAAATTCAGAGTCCTCCACTTTGTTTTTTTCCTGCTGACAGGCAAGTCCAAGTCCCCTGACACGAACACAAACACACGCAGGCAGCAACTGTCCTTTTGCCATGGCCTAGAATTGCTTGTGTTTACATTGCTGTGGAGGAAGCTGAGTTTTAAATTGAAAGGTTTTCAAATGCTGTGTGCGTGCAGTACGCTGAGAGGACAGGTATTTGGTTTTGTGGAGGAAGTGACACTATCAGACACATTTCACTGATCTCCCTAATTAGCACTGTTCTCCCCTATGCTACTACATTAGTCCTTTCACACACACACACACACACACACACACATCCTCACATGGATTTACAGCTGAACCTCAGCGTATGTGTGAATTGTTGTGCACACAGCAACAGACTCTACTGCACTAGGCACGCATTCATCTGCTGTATCGCTTTGTGTCCATACAGTACTGCGCAATTCAGAGACCACTCCATTGTTAATTTAAAAGAGACGTTAAATAAAACTTCTTCATTTTTTAGTGACAGGAAAGCTATATTTAACAGAAACATACCAGAAAGCTTCATATTTTGGTATTTGTTTAAAGTTTAATATAAAATATATCAGTATTTTATTTGTGCACTCTTTACTCTTTTGCATCCTACCGTCACTTTAACTCCTCCATCCTTCTGATCGTAAATTCAACCAGTTACAGCTGTGTCCAACCAACAAAAGCTCTTCCCAAAGCTCTTAATGGCATTAGGTTGCCATTCAGAGAGACACACCCATTCACACAAGGAGCTACCTACACGCACCTCAGCGGCTTTGCACATTTCTTTGCCAAAACCATCGAAAATGGCTGAAGGAGATATTTCTGATGAGATTAGACAGAATAAAACTCATTTACGTTATGAAAGAAGGATCAAAGGAAAATAACAGTTTCCATCCAGTGTTTTCCAAAAGTTTCCAAAACTAGAGTTCAAGAAATGATTAAAAGAGAAAAGAGAGAAAATGGGACTCATAACAACCATGCAAGAATCATTATACCATCCAAACTGTCAGATAAACATCACTTAAAGGTTTCATCTTTGAGAGATAAAAAAAACAAGCTCCACCCTTGTTTCAGTCTGACACAATCCACAGGTGTTCATGACCATCCTCTCACTCTGAGAAAACAGCTCAACACTGTGGGTCTGAAAGGTTGTGTAGCTGTTAAAAAAGTCATTCCTGAAAAAAGGAAACACAAAAAAAGACAATTTGCACCAGAACACTGAAACTGAACATGTGAGATGCAGCTTCTAAGGCCAACTTTGAAGTTTTACCAAGAAGAATGGAAAACACCTGCGCAGATTTCTATAAAAGACATCTCTTGAAAAGACTGGAAGCTGTAATAACAGCAAGGGGTGGACACACTAAGTATGAAAGGATTTGACTTTTGTGCAGTACTACTTGTGCTTTTGTATATTTCCGATGGTTATTTAAGTTTGTTAACGGTGCTGCATAAATCTTGCCTCTAGTGCTGCTGTCACTGCATCTATGCTGTCAAACCTCCTTTCCTTATTCACATCTAAACCAATTACGCTTGTTTATCAAAACCAGGAACAGAGAGGAAACCTTCACATAGTACATTATTTTGGTCTAATAATCAAAACACATCACAAGGTATTTCATGTTAGTTTCTGGGCTCTCAAACCCGATTAATGCCCAGAGGGCATATCCAGGAGGGTCAGACTGCAATTTTGGGAGAGAGAGAGAGAGAGAGAGAGAAAATCTATATGAAAACCGAGGTCTTTTCTTTATTGTTTTTCTCCTTGGAGCAGTATAAGACAACGCCAAATGAAAACCAACATTTTCCCACAGCAGACGTTCATTCAAATGCCAAGGCGCAGGTAAAGGGACTGTTTAGCAAGCTAAAAAGTTTCACACACTGCATTGCACTAAATTCAGTAAAACAGGGCTGAAGACTTATTTTAATGAAAAACAATATAACGATCAGCTCCGAAAAGAATGTTGAGACATGATTTGTCATAATAACGATGAATATCATCACACTGACCACCTTTACATTGTATCCTATCAATCAGGATCATACCAGATGCATGCCTAAATCCTCACTGTAATAATCTCAGATTATTGGCATAGCTGAAAGCAACAGAAACCAACTCAAAGTCTTGAGTTTTGTCGATGCTTTTATCCATTTTTACACTGTCAGTAAACAGTACACTATACAGCATACTATACAGTGTGGTTGCACACTATGGACCTAAAATGTGATGGTATAAAGCTGTTTTTGGGCAAACAGCAAAACTAAAGTGACAAAATACTAATAGCTAACATCACAACTGATGTTACATGCACATTTTTTGCATTTTATGGGGGGGGGGAGTTCGGATGACAGCTTTGTAAATGCAAATTGCATCACTTCAGCAGCGAAAAAAGAAATAGGACACACATATTAGAGGGCGGGTTAATGCACTTGATTGACAAGTAAGTAGACCTGAGACAACAACTTAAAGGAAAGCACGAGATGAAGAGATGAGCAATAAACATTAACATCATTTAGAACATTTTTACAGATTTAGATTGTGATTGTAAAGTGCAGGGGAGAGGATCGTGAGGTGCTCGTTGCTGCATAGACAATAATGAAAAGAAGCGCACTTGTGTCATCTGTATACCTCCTAAGGCTGTTAGTCAATATAGGTCCCAAAAAATTGCATCAGTAGGCCTACAAAAGCAATTAAACAATTCCTGAAAATGCTCCTTGATCCTCGCAATTATCTTTTATTTAAATTGATGGCAGCTATTAGATTTCATTAATATCTCATGTCAGAACAAGCAGAACTTCATTAAAATAAAAAACCAATACATTGTTAATCACAACTATTTATATGGCAATTCATTGTGAGCTAACATTTCATGATTGTTACAGTCCTACTTGTGGCCTTTACTGCTTTACACATTTTACACATTTTACACACCCTGGGGCTGAGAATAACCGTCATGTTTTAAGCATTTTTATATTCTAGCAAAAGAAGAAAGGAGTAGCTTTTGAGTTGTGCGTGTGCTTTGTGATACAGAGGGGACACCTAGGTTTGAGGCTGATTATGGAGAGCACACCACTACTCTGTTCTTAACTCTACCCTACCGCCTTGTCACTCTTGAGTTGGGTATGTAATGTATCCTTTCTGTTATCGCCAGGGGGACTATGTGGCTTTCCTGGGGCCCAAGCCAAGATATGTGTGAAGTCCCAATCAAAGATGTTTGATTTAAATGCAAAACAAAAAAACCGTGTTGAGTCAAACCATCGTGGTTTTGCCTCAGCAGAAGAACCGTTTATGTCTTCCATGCTACCGATTCAGCATAACTGTCTTAAGGGCCAGATCTTTAGAAGGAAAGGCAATGTTCATGATGGTGAAGTATTGAGGCAAGTGATAGCAACCTCAGCCAGAGGTGAAGCTTCTTTGTCTGATGATCCACTGCCCAGTCCACCGCCTCCTTCTCATCAGACTTTCCTTTTTGGGTGCCGCTGGAATGGTTGCAGGGTCTCTACTGTGTCAAAAACTAAAAGAAAAGCCTGCGTTGGAGCCATACTTGACAAGCATTTGCATGTTTATCCCTTAATGATGTGTCTATCATAGTGACTCATAGTGTGATGATAAAAGTCTGATTAATCATTAATCACCTATCACACAGTGTCAGAAATCACATAAGTCTATCTGAGATACTTAGCATCATTTACTGAACTAAATTACACGTACAGTATGTACTGATTATCATCATTCCTAAGAAAGCCGAAGGTTTTTGGCAAAAACATCCGCAATCAGTGTTCACTGGATTCATCATGCGCGCTACTAGCGGTATACTCATACAAACAGGCACATTTCTCACTCAGAGCAGCAGCGTTTACTAATGCATTTGTACATTAATGCACAAATTATACTGCCGTCAACGACAACACAAATCCGTGCATGTCATCCATATTCGCAGCAGTTCCCAAGCGGCAATGATATTCCCCACCTCCCCAGTAACACCGTCTCTCTGACGCTCCTGCCTCTGTTTTGAGGTCACAAATGAACCTTTAAGGCTAATGGAAAATTAAACGGCAACAGTTTGGTGTGGCCCACTGACAAAGAAGGCAGCA
Organism: Brycinus macrolepidotus; assembly: GCA_037974445.1. Lineage (NCBI taxonomy): Eukaryota > Metazoa > Chordata > Actinopteri > Characiformes > Alestidae > Brycinus > Brycinus macrolepidotus. Next base: position 15,851 of record JBBPCZ010137190.1, on the reverse strand, counting down.
TTACATGTGTTGGGCCTAAAATAACTTCAAAAACGAGCCCCTCATTCCCGTCTCTCGGTCTCCTGTCAGCTCGGCGACTGCTGCAGAATAAGAGGGTACAAAGTGGTATAAAAAAATAACTGCAAGAGAAGTGTGTCGGACGTGAATTTAAAGGTGGCGGAGGCAATTTGCAGAACAACACCTCCCACTTGCTGCCGCACCAATGCCAGGTAAGCCTGCATAGCTTTGATGTCTGATCTCATGTTCCAGGCTGTCTGCTGGTCTGACTTTCCTTCATTTCTTTTTGTTCCCTTCCTTACTTCCTCCTGTATAAGCAATATTTCTGCAGAAAAATAAATAACTCCCACAGTCTCACCCATTACCCTGCAGTTGGTCAGCAAAGACACGTAAGGAGTCCAAAGTTTGCTTCTTCAGTTTTGCACCAGAGCTAATGTACCCAACAAGTAGCCTGTGTGTGCCGATATTATGGCAAAAGACTTCTGCAGGACCAACTACCTTGAAGCCAGACTCTCATACAAACCACTTAAGGAAGTCTATTTGAGGCAAGTGGGTGATGATTTGCATGATGCTAATTAGTAAGCTTTCATTGCTTAGCCTCATAGCTCCAGTGCAAAGCTGAAAAAGGCTGATCAAACAGGATTGAATGGGAGATGGTGTATATTTCATTTTTACTTCATTGCTATTTATACCAAAAGAAACAAGCACACAAAAGATGAGACAAAAACAATACCCACTGCCACCCAATAGTACACAATGGTGCCAAATGCAGTTGGTACTCTTTTCATGCTTTTCTATGCACTCTCTGTCTTTTGTTTGTCTTAAACTTTCTTTGTTTCACACAGTTAAATTAGCTGAGGGGACAAAGTGTTGGCAGTGGTGAAGCTGACAACAAGCACACCTGATGAAAACCCACCAACCAACTGACTAATGAATACAGAAATAAAACTGTTAAACATGTGACTCATGTACTATGCAACACTTTCAATACTGAGAGCATGCTCATTAGATACCTAAATGACACATCTATGCACAGACAAACTGCATGCCACTACAGGGCATGCATTTTTTCAGCTTAATTATGCATGCTCTGTCACAAAAGGGACTTTGTGTAGACACTCAGTATTACAACTTCTTGTTGAGTTCCAGTTGTATTTGCTTTGAACCTATCATTCAAACCTGCACGTTTAGAGTGGGCGTGCATCGTGAAACTGCATTACAGTCACACGGTGTCAGAAACGACATAAGCAAGTTCATTTGCGATTACTTAACCACTCGATGCTATTTATTTAAAAATAAAACTGAAATGTTCAAAACCCTTTTTATGCATTTTTAGACTGCAAAAAGCAGTGAAACACTGTGCTTGTGGCACAGTTGTGCTTTTTTTTGGGAATCAGATGGAGTCCCCAAACTCTCCTTTTGCAGGAGATCCCATGAATTCCTCACTCCTATCACTGAGAGACACTGTCCTAATATTCCCTCTACCCTTTTGATCTAAGTTCACCACAAGAATAATGTGCCCAGGGAGATCATAGGCATTACTCAGAGGCCACACACCTTGACGCTTGTGAGGTATTTATCTGTGCCTGTCGGAAAGAGCCCCCATGGGTGAGGCAGAGTTATTGTCCCAGGAGCAGGTGAGACTAAAGCATTTGTGATGGACGTCCATGCGGTGAGCGAACCACAAGACTGGTCAGGGTAATATCAGTGCATGCAAGAGCACCATAAAAAATCATCAGACAAAGAGAGCCTCTGCAGGTCTTAAGAATTTATCTCTGTGAGAGAGTGGTAAATTGGCCAGACGGGGTGGCTGACCTCCCACAGCCGTGGAAAATTTAACAGTGAGAGGAGCATGTGTTAAAGGCATGCAACATTGCGCTAAAGTTACACATAATGACAGTCACGGAATTTAGGCTGTAGCTTGAAGCACGCTGTGATGTCACTTCATGCAAGTTTGCCATAATACTGAGCAATTTGAATACTAAGCAGGTATAATCAAAACTAAATTTTAATTAAATTTCTTCCCACAACACTCTACCTTGACGTCCCATCTTGTCAGTACTCTCAATATGTTCAGTTCACTCAGCTGAGTTCCATCATTCCAACTTCTTCTGTACTGGGATCCTCAGGGTTACATCATTTGATCTTTGGTAATTCACAGGTTGAGCAACTCATAGCAAATTGCATGAAACAGAAACAATTTTTATGTGACCAAGGCCATGTCTGTTTTTTCCCCATTGGTCACCATTTTTGAATTAATGGGAGATGTTGCTGCAAGCAGCATCATTTAACCCCAGCCTCAAGTCTCAGTCCACGAGGCTGGACCACAGCTGAAACGAAATGGATTTGACAGGGTTTATTGAATTAACCTGGGGGCTGAGGATAAAAGGAGATGCAGAACTTAAATGCATTTTGGCCCGCAATTGCGGCCCACATCTTGCTGTTGCTTGATGACCAAAATCCCCTGGAGGCCTAAAAATAAACAGAAAGCACAGAGTAGGCAGGGAAAGGGATGGTATAAGTAAATGACACAAACAGTTTATGATGATAGAGTTTATGTATGGTCAGATGCTGGTGGAAAGGGAAAAGTCTGGGCATTCTAGGCATGATTTTTCTTCTTTTTTCATAAGTCCATTTACCATTTACCATCATGTTATACAGTCAAAGACTGCCAAATACTTGGCCTACACAAAATCACAGCATTACAGTGCCATTTTGTAGAGAAAATGCAAGGTTTTCTGAGGGCTATTTCTTGAAACAGGATTTCTCAGTAGAAGTTTAAGCCCGAAGTGAAGATAGTCCAAAAGCAACCACAATGGTGAAGCTCTCTAGCTCAGTTCCCCGATAAATCAGATCAGTGTGTTTCACAGCTTCTCCACTGTTCTGAAAATGAGGAGAGGCTGGGAAGCCCATTAATTTCTGGTGGACTCCTGAATCTCACTGCAACAGACGACCAGCATGGCAGCCATACCTAGCTTCATATTCCAGGCCCTCGCATGCATTATTCCTACTGCTCCAGTTTAATATGTATGACTGGTTCTCTTCCTCTCTATTGCCCCAAAACAAGCTGTCTGTCAATAGCTGTCCTTACACCACTGTCTGGTTCATTCAGACAGTCAGTTTTACAACCCACAGAACACCGAATACCACATACACTGATAGAACTGTTCAAATAGTGACTTCCCAAAGAATATATGATGCAACACTGATCTATATCAAACACTGGGTTGCCAGTTTTCTAGGCACTTGTCACATACCTGCATCGATTAGCTGATTGCTGCAGAATTTTTTAGCCCTCCTCTACCCCATCCATCAACTGAACCAGGTATTATTTATTTATCAGATATTTCAGCAGTGGATCTCAGCATAGTAGTTTGTGTGTAGCACTAGAATATTTTTAAACACTGTGCAGACTTACTGGCCACTTTATTGGAAACCCATACCTAGATTTGTAAGTAGAGGCTCTTCTCCCACATACAATTTGTATTGGTCATCCTCAAACCATTTCAGATCACTGTAGACTGTATATTCTTGGGTGGCTGACCACTCTCAACCAATCGGTGACAACGACATGTGAAAATAATCTTCTGTGTCTGATACACTGGCACCAGTGCAATGCACACATGCTACACACTGACATGTTGGTGTTACTGCTATGCCTATGATGGACTACCCCTTAATAATACGGTGGTCTCCCTCCATTGATGGACAGGTTTGGTGGGCTGATAAATTGTGCAGCAGGCTATATTCTGTAACTGTAAACCTACAAGATGCACCTTTAAAGTAGGGGTTTCTGGTAAACCCACATCCAAGAAGGGCAAGTCGAGGAGAGACTTTTCAGTGTTGACAGAGGATTCCAAGTTTGTTTCACATGTCAACATCTGCTACAAATCTCTCCAGGAAAAAAAAAAAGACTGATGAGAAACTTTTCCAGTAAGATAGATAGGTACTATAGTATTCATTACATTACATAGGACCTACATAAACCTACATTAACATTTATAGAGGTTTATTCCCAAAAGTACCAGTTATAGAGGCTGCTTTAGTCAATTTAATCCTGAAGTGTTATGACAACGAATGTTTGTTGGTATAAGCCCTTAGAGATATATATATATATTTGGTGGTGGGAGGAGGCGGAGCCCCAAAAACTGTGTTGCTGGGCTCCTCCCCTAATGAGCAACACCTGAATGGTATTAGGGCAGGATTAAAGACTCAACTCTCCAGTCAGTTGAGAGGGGGGACTCTGAACTGAAAGGACCTGGGCTGGAGAGGAAAGAAAAGAGACTGGTTTGCCAACGTGTTAGAGGAGTTATTTTGACGTTCAGAATGAAGTCACTATCTGCACCCGCATTTGGCCTGATTTTTTACGTTCCTTGGGTTCCCCAACATGGCACGATCCTGCCCCAGGCCACAGCCACAATGGGAATATGTCATGAAAGGCTTATGTAAGTATCATGTAGCCTTAAAAATGCTGTCACAGAAAAGTGTTACCGATAGGTGTTCTTGTGAAACAAGAGGAAATGAAACATTTGAATTCCTCGGTAGTACTGAATTAACAGAGTAAGCAGTCTTTGGTTTGTTTGTTTTGTGTTTTTTCTCTAGGTGATCCAGGTAGATCAGCTGGCTAAGCAGTTTCAGCAATATTTGACAAGGTCATACTGCCATTTCAGTTGGTTAAGTTTAAATATAATGTTGTCCTAAATAAAGGTCTACACATATACAATACAGTACCATTTTTTTTTCTATATGTCATGCTGTATGTACATGGATCCCATGACTAAGATTTGAACCATCAGTCAATAGTGCTGAGCAGTAGAAACGAAACAAAGAATGAAACAAAACATGCTTTTCACAGAATTTCATCTGAAACAGCAGAAACAAAATCACCTAAATCTGCTCCACACAGCTCCACATAAATCTATATTTTAAATTGAGGTTACCCAATTGATGTCTATTTTATCACAAAGAATTATGAATTATGACCACAAAATAATTTGCTGCGCTCTCTGCAGCGAACTGTGTCCTTCTGGGAATTTTGTTAGTTACGTTATATGAAGGAAACAACATGATAGTGAGATATGTTAATTATCCAGAATTACTCAGCTATAATAATTTCTTATGTTAACAAATTAATTTTTACAGCCCAGCATATGCGTGGACAGGGTACATCTGAGGCGAATCCGGTGCCAGTTGGAAAATGTTCCTGTTAATGTAGGTAAGCTTCTTTCCCAGACAAAGATTATTCCTTAATAGCATTACCTTGCCTATTTGGCTAGTACGGATGGTAAAAATATGATTTTTTTTTTCATGTATTTTCACGTGGTTTGCTGAATCAGAGAAGTCTGCCATAAGTACAATGGAATAAGCCTTACCCAGTTTTCCCTATGTTTCTCTATGATTTTACACAACGTTCATCTTTTACACAACGGGGCAGCTGGTGGCCTAGTGGTTAGGGAGTTGCCCCTGCAATCAGATGGTTGTGGGCTCGAATCCCTGCACTGTTAGTGTCATCACTGAGGTACCCTTGAGCAAGGTACTGTCCCCACACACTGCTCCCTGAGCGCCCCTCGTTGGTGGCAGCCCCCTGCTTCACTTGGCAAATGGGTTAAATGCAGAGAAAGAATTTCACACTGTGTGCTGTGCTGTGGTGTGTTCACGCGTGACTATAAGGGGCCACTTTACTGAAATGCAGTCTGCTTGACAGTTCATGACTTGAGGACATTTAACTTTGACTGGAAACTCATGGCTCAAGCACATTTAACCCTAATCGGAATGCTATTGCTCAAGCACATTTAACAGCGATCAGATTCTACATTTTCAAACAGATGCATAGCTTTGTAGACTGTGCAGAGCTCTAAGCAGCAGGGCACACCAAAATAATTGGCTGTACACAGCGCAAGCACCACAAGCCAACCACAGACTGCCAAAGAGTAGATTTCAGTCTTGGTCCAGAACTGTTCCAATACTACTGGAATCTTCATCGTCAGACTGATGGAAAAACCTGTAGCGATAGCAGCCTAAATGAGGAACTGCTATGGTCTAAAAGGGATGCTTTTAATTGCCATTTTCACATGAATGAATAAAATACATCACATCAACACATTTTTTGCAGCTTACTTTCGGCAAACATTGAGTTGATGTAATATTTTATTCATGTGGAAGTTATGTGCAGATTCACTTATGCAAAGGGTACATTTAATGCCTGTCGTGTCATTTAAATAACATAGCCCTAATATGCTATAAAAATGACCTTTATTGCTCTTTTATTTTAGCTTTCCTTTGTCAGCGCAATAAAATCACAGGGTCTAACTTTGCCACCACATTATAAACATTATGAACTGGCTACGTCCCTGGTACGACGGCAAAGACTAATGAAGAAATTTCGAAACAGACCGTGTATAGCTACCTACCTCTAGCTTCTTCTCCATCACTTGGGTGGCATCTCTCTTTGGTGATGGGGGTTGGGGATTGGGCGGGGGGTCTGAGGAAATATTGGCACTGCAGGGCATTGGGTGTTGTGTGAAATTGTTTCATTACTGATCCATATCGGCTGCCGTTCGCATTACACACACTCGCACATACACAACCTATCATTTACACACCCCCACCTGCATGTGCGCAAACATTCCATCCCCTGTGCTTCAGCAGGATAAATGAACTGCAAGGGAGGAGGTGGAAAACGGAGAGAACAAGAGTGGGAGACAGTAGGCCACGTGGGGTGAAACAGTACAAAAATACTCGCTTTGTCATATGTTTCTAAGAAAAACCTTGAATTGGTGTAGGATCTTTGCATCACGTGGAGGACCTTTACACCCATGCATTTGAGGAATGATTCTTTAAAAAGCTAAAAAGGTTCTTTAGGGAATCAAAAGTGCTTCAAATATCACATGTTCACAAGTAACGTGTTTGTAATATAATGTGTGATATGCAACATTTCATGTCATTTGCATGATGTTTCCACATGAAAACATGATCACACCTGTAATCAGACATATGTATGTGAAAACATTGTGTGCAAAAAAAAAAAAAAAAACAGAAATGTGATTTTTCGGTATGGTTCCAAAATGGCTCCAAAACAGTTTGTGCTTGAATTGGTGTAGGGTCTTTGCACCACGCTGAGTTTTTTTAAAGTCACACTTCTCATGTACAAAACTTGTAAGGTTCCATGGCTCCATGGTAACCTTTTTAGCACCTTTACTTTTAAGAAAAAATATAAACTGAGAAAGAAGGTGGGAGGGAGGATAGGAAGGAACACTCTACATAAATCATGGAGGAAATGAGGGGGCATCAATTACTTATGCCAATCTGCCAGGAGGAGAGGACGTCAAGAGCATCACTCCTTCAGTTTTCATTCAAGCTGTTTTACGCTTGTACGGGGCATCGGTTAGCGCTACGACGTCGCCTGTACAAACCTTTTTTCTTCTTTTTCCTCTTCCCCTGATCCATCTTCCTCCTCCATGCACCCACACTCATGCTTTCAAGTGATTTTACGGTGTGATGCATTAGTGAGAGTGTAGAGAGGAGATGGGCTGAATAGAATGGTGATGAGTAGAGAATAGCGCTCGCTACACCAATCTGACTCATTACGGCTGTGCCGCGCCACGTCCCGCACCTGCTCATTCCCCTTTTTTCAGGGGCAGAGAGGGAGGAAGGAAAGGAGAGGGGGAAGGCGGTGTCGACGGCACTGGAAAAGATGAAAATTTAATTACGTCTCCTGGAGGTGGAGTCCGCTCCTCTCCCAGAAGAAAGGTGCTAAGGGGTTATGTCAACGCTTTCAGCAGTGGAGGGAAGACGGTACACCTGTGGCATTTTTATTCAAAGTTGCACATGAATTCGGATTGTCGGCCCAAGATTTTCCCTTTCCAGCTATGCGGTTCCACCTTGGGGAAGGTGCCTTAACCTTGTGGCATCTGCGCGACGCCTGTCGAGGCGCAGCCATGACGTGCGGAGAAACGCTGCAAGTCATTTAATTTGAGTTTCTGTCTGCCTTTGTGGGAGGAAAAAATGCAGCTTGGACGGCAGGATGGCCAGAATACCAAGTAGCTGGACGAGGAGGGCTGAAGAAAAACTCCTGCCTCTGCCTGCTCACGCAACGCAGTCCTATTCTCGCATCCCTGTGCACAGAAACACACAAAGCACCAGGGGACAGGAGCTTGACCCCCATTACTGAGAAAAAGGCCTGCACTCCTGCTAGAAATCAAAAGACTGGCAACACACTTCAGAGAAGCTACACAACAAAGACACATGGAATCAAACAAATACACTACGACTGCACAAAATATATTGCTGTTAATCGCTTTTGTAATACTGACATTGAGATATTCAAGGTGCTGCGAGCATCCTAACCAATCTCAGAATGAATCAAGACAGCCATGCGGTCCATAAAATGAATGAAGACTTTTTTCTACTTTTTTTATTTTTCCTGAATTTGCTTAGATTCCATTTCTATATCTTCAGAATTATTTCTGACACATGTAGATGTCAAATAATTGTAGGTGAGACATGATTTTACTCATCAGGACTCGAATGGATTATGGAAATTGGGCGTTTTGAAATGAAAATGTCAGGCATGGATCGTCTACAGAAACCCATCAGATGTCCCTGATATCCCTGATATCCCCCAAACAAAGATGTTTTGCAACATTTGGATTGTGAATTCTTGGTAGGCAACATGATTCCATTATTGCTATTTTGTTTTTGTTTTTTTGTTTTTGTTTTTTTTTACAAAAGGGCAGACTTGTCTGTTAACATCCGTACTGCTTTCACTCTTCTTACACTGGTGTTTTCCTCGATGATAGTTGGGGTGGTGGGAAGTGAGAAATCATGCTATTATGTTCTAGGTAAGTATAATTTTGGGATGTTTTTGCAAGTGACAGTCAAACCTCAGACGGCATCTAGATACAGGTAAAAGTCAAAAGTACACTGCAATCAAAGACTACAGGTACAGTATGTTTTTTTTTGATTTGTCACAATGGATTATAAAAGGTTCATAATATTTTTAGGTTGACTTTTACTACATCTAGCATGTGATGTACTGAATGCTGCCATGGTAACTTGTGTTTTTGCAAAGCACTATTCTTTTCTGACAGAGACACAGTTTACGCTTCATAGTGAACACTGTAGTATTACACACCCAAAAAAAAACATCTTCACGCACATTTGGACCCTTATAAACATTCGCATAACAATACAAACACATGCACTTGCAAAGCACTTCTCTTTCCCTCGGGACTTTTTTCCAGCACACACAGCTCGCAGCCCTAAGTCAAAATCCATCCTTAATTAAGTTTAATTAAAGATCTCCAGCTCGTTCCTCTGGAGACATGTGGAGTCAGATCCTGATATCCACAGGAAATTCATTCCCTTAACCCATCTTGCTCTCTCCTTCGGGGCCATATGCTGTCCTGCGGTGGCACTTTCTCCCCCCATCAAGGACACGCTGGCTGCAAAAAACTTTCATCGCCACTCGTGGCGTGAGGAGAGGCCGATCGCTTCAGTAGTGCCTCATCAATTCCAATTCCAATTCCACAGACACGGCACTAAGAGGCTCCCTAAGGAATACAGAAGCGCCTCGCTTTAAACCAGCGTACTTTCAGAAAAGACTGCAAATTGAAACCGCGTGATGAAAAAGATGGATCGCTGCTCACTGTGGTTTCCATGTTCACATGTGGTTATAGATGTGTACGGAGCCTGTCTCTGTGTCCTACAAGTTTCCGCTTTTCAAAGCCTAACAAACACAGAGGCTGTCTCGTCTCACTGGTTCTTTGAGTGAAGCCAAAGAAGAACCATTTTCGGTTCCTTCAAGAACTTTGGAGGGATCAGTGGAAGAATCATTTTTCTAAATGTGACTTGTGAGTGTGAAGAACCTTTCTAAACTTAAAGAACCTCCACATAATGTACAGGCCCTTTCATGAGTCCATGAACTGGTAAAGCACCTTCCCATCATGGGAAGATTCTTTATACCATTAAAAGGTTCATCACACTCACACCTCATTTACAAAACTGGTTCTTTCGGGAACTATGATGAGGCTCATATGGTTTTACTCAAAGAACCTTTTTGTAAGTACTGGCAAGTGAAAACATCATTTTGAAAACAAGTAAATTTATCTGGAGAGATTGTCTTATTCTATTGGCACAAATTTTGGATTGTTTCTAGAAAATAATATAAACATATTAGCAGGTTAAATGATCTCATTTCAAAACTGATTTTTTTTTTTCTACTTTCACACTCAGTGTAAGATTACACTCATTTCAAGAATGAGCTTTATCAGTTTCACTTGGACATTTTACCTTATTTAAGGGATTTATGGCACAAAACAAGCACAAAGATTCATTCATCAGGTTATTAAGGTTAGCGTGTCAGTGACGTTAAATCAGGAATTTCTCACGCAGCCTTACGTCGACAATACTTAAAAAATTTTTGAAATCAACTGCAAACCAAACATTCACAAAAACATATTGAAAATGTGAATATGAATATTAAACAATAAAATTTGCCAGTGAAGTAAGAAAAAATGTACTTCCTAATGGCTTCCTGGAATAAATAAAGTATATCTATATCTTCACATCTCCCAAGATATCTTAAATCTAAGTAAAATATGTAAATATAGGATTTAAACATGATTTAAACATCTACGATATTGTTTCCATGCTTAGTACTAAGATGCAAAGTATGTTTCTCTCATTCAAGTCTCTACATAAGACAATATTGCTGTAATATGAGACTCCGTGTGAGTTTGAAGTGAGTATTTTTGTAATACATTTAAAATATTTAGAGTGATATGAAAAAACATTATTGCTTATTTCAAGAAATTGTACTACGCTAATTATTTAGCATCTCATTGGTTAAATAAGTTCCCTCTGTTTTTTTGTGACTGGCTTCTTTGCAGTTTATAAAGCACTGGAAAGGTTAAAAAGTTTTTAAAAAAAAGCATTTTCAAAGGGTTCTTTAAAAATGCATCTTCATTCCAGAGAAGAACCGTTTCACCCAGCAAAGAACCATCTGTGCAATCAAATGTTTTTTTTTTGAGTTGGCATGTATTTGATACTGACTAGATTTGAGATGATTTCATTTCCATGTAATTTTCTGCAGTGTTTACAATGCTGGTTATAATCTTCTCTATTAACTCAGGTTTATATTCTCCGGCTGTGAAACATGCGGAGGAGTAAAAAAAATGCATTCACTCCCTGAGCCACTTATCCTAACTAGCGCTCAAAGGGTGAAAGGTGGAGAAACACCCTAGACGTTGCCAGTCCATCGCAGGGCAGGAACACAATCACATTCGCACCTAGGGGCGATCTGGTATCTCCAGTTCATCTGACGTGCATGTCTTTGGACTGTGAGGGAAAACAAGAGCTCCTGGTAGAAATCCACACAGAAATCCACATGCGGACTCCACACAGAAAGGACCCTCGGCCTCCCCCGCCCTTCTTATTGTGAGGCAGTGAAAATAAAGTAGTTTATTTTTAAAGCAGGAAAAATACTATTTAAATACGTAGAAAGGAAAGCACTCAGAATGGTAAAAAGCAACAATGTCACTGCTGGCACAGTGTTAGTGTTTATCGGAGTAATAATAATGATGCTTTATGCTTTGTGTTTTTCATATCAGTTTGATATGATTTATTTTCTCAGTTGGAAAACACATATTTTTCATGGGACTGACACCACACACATGATGAAAAGGACCCGAGGGGTCCATCTGCTGCTGAAAGCCATCCCTGTGCGGTCAGGAGGCTGTCCCTGATTGGTCAAAAGCCTCAGCTCTGATTGGTCCTAGAGCTGTGTGTAATATAAAATGCCCCATGCCAAAAAACACTCTCTGTAAATATGTAAACAGAGGTAAGAGCAGCACATTAAACAGACTCTTTTTTGCACTGAGAAACTGTTCAATTGTGCAGTGCACCATTCCCCGTGATTACTGGTGATGACTCTGGTTGTAGATATAAATCCTGGCTTTCATTAGGACCAATCATCTATGAGCTCCCATTTGCATATTCTGCTTCAAAAAGACGTGGACAACCACCATAAACAGATTTTCTCGTAAAGACAGAGTATGACTAAGAAAGCTAAGACGTTAAGTATGCTGTGTGCTGGCTGACAACTACCAAAGGACTAGAAATGCTTGCAGGAGAAATAATCATTTACTGTGAAATTGAACACTTTCATAGCATAACTACATACGCACACTTCCGTTTTGCTCAGAATATTTTCATATTCAGCCTACAAGGACCTGTTACACTGCCCTATTTCTGTTATGTCATATTGCCTATTAAGAAGAGTGATTATTAACAGCATCAGACATCATTAAATCATGAAAGCTCTGATCCTTCTTGTACCATGTGTAATGTGGGCTTCAGAGCGTTTAACACAAGTTCCAGAATTAAATTTCCAGAATTGCATGGGACTTCATTGTGGGACATACTGCATATCGTTTCATTCGTGATAAACACATTTTGCTGGGGGTGGGGCTTTGGGGGTTTTGCGGTTTTGTTATCCAAGCAGAGAAGCAGATCTATAAGAGGTCACTCCACAAGAGTAATTTTGCCTTGAATCACAAAATTCATCTTTTCATCTAACAGAGCAACTAGGAATCTAATAAACACTGTAAAAACTAAATTGTAGCAACTGACATGATCTCATTGTAAGGCAATAAATCTTTTTTTTTTGCATATGCTCTTTGATCGTTTCAATTTCAGCCAGATACAGGGGGCAGATTTACTAAAAAAAGTGCTAAATCCAGTCTACAGACAGTCTTGTGTTCAAAAAGCTTAGCCTCTAAAACGCAATGCAAATATACAAATGAACCTCTCAGTTAACATACGACCGCCAGAACATAAACCCCTGTTGTGTTCACATCCTTGCTGTATGGAAGCCCATTAGGCTCTGTCAGAGAAAGAGAATAAGTACACATCCACGATAGGGATCCTCTTTTATTATTATTATTATCATTTTTAGCAAACTTAAGTCCATAATATCCACTTATTTGCTGCATTTCCAAAGTGTTACGGTCAGCTAATAAACAGTAATTGTGTATGAAAATGTGCAGAAATGTGTTCTCTCTAGATAATGCGTACTTATTTATTGATTGAAAATCAATCAAAACGTATTTTGACCAGGGTGCCCAAAATTTCCACACAACTGTGTTCAAAGGGCAAAGGCAACGACACATTTGGTGGAAATAAACCCACTTGGGGGGTGGTGGCCTAGTGGGTAGGATACTTGCCTCTGGACCAATCCTACCTTCAGCACACCACCACTGGGTTCCTGAGCAAGACCCTTAACCCCAAGTTGCTCCAGGGAGACTGTCCCCCCGTAGTTAGGGACTGAAAGTTGCTTTGGATAAAAGCGTCTGCTAAATGCCGTAAATGTAAATAAAAAAACAAAGACAAAGAAAATCTTCTGTAAAACGTTGACCTAAGTCTTGCACTTGAGCAAACCATGAATCCACAATGCCCAAAAGCAATTAGCCAAACGTGTCCTTAACTTGAAAACAAGAAATGTGAATAATTTAAGAGCCTTAATGGTGCTTTTTGCAATTTTTTTTTCTTTCACTCAAATAAGTGCATTGCATTAAAACAAAGCGCCTTTTAATGGTCCTTGAGAGATCCTCATTCGGCAGAAATGATGTCTTTGTAAGAGCGGTAAAAACCAAGCATCCCCATGAGAATCTTTGCTAAGCGGAGAGTTAAGCGGAGCATTTGCATACTTTAATGGTTCCTTTTGTTCTGTTTTTTTTTCTTTCCCCCCTTTCTGAGGTGGTAAACGACTGCACTTAGCGAAATGACAATAACATAAACAGGTCACAAATTTGGGGCTGCTTGAGTGACTCCGCTGTCCCGGGGGATGCTCGAATTAGCTTCGCTCAACGGGAAAAAAAACAAAAAAAACAATACCAAAAACTGAGTCTCTGCTTCTTATCATCGCCCGCACAGTGCCGCACGCAAGTAACCTCACACGCATGCCACACATACGCACACGAACCGCCTCGCTCGCCCAGGCTTTCATCTCTAGTTTGCTGTTTTCTGTAGACTTCCTGTCTTGATTAGCGCATCTTCCTGTTCCTCTCTAATTGTTGTTTGTTATGATGCTTGGGGGCCTAATAGTCCACACAGACAAAAAAAACAAGCAAGCACAACGCATCAAACACAGCTCTCAGACAAAAGCCTCATAAAGGCAATGCAGCCACTTAGCGTTGGATGACAAAAAAAATCCAGCTGAACTCTCGAAAAAAAAAATTGTCCTTTTGAGATGTGTGTGAAGAACTTTCCCATGATGTAAAGGTTCATAGAACCGTGGAGCTTTTTTCAATCTTTAAAAACATCTAATTTACAAAAATGCCTCTCCAAAGCAGGACGCACTCATAGGGGTCCTCAGAGACCCCCAGACAGTCCACATGTTTCTTCTATCCCTGTGCATTGAGAATTTAAGGCAAAAATGTGGGCCGACTGAGGGTTCCTGAGGACCAACGCTTTAAAGAACCGTTCCCTGAAACGTTCTATATGAAACCAAAAGTAGTTCCTTTATGACACTGTGCACAAAACCCTTTCTCTCACTTTTATCCTTTTTTTTTTTTCCAAGACTCAAATACGTATTTTGGTGCTATTTTAAAAGAACTGACATAGGTGTGTACTTAACCCATTTAATATAATCAGTTACAACAATTAAGCAACAGGTAAGTGGTATCGACAGCAGACTGGTTTGTGTTTGGAATGTTATAGACTATTTCTCCTCCACTCCTGCAATTTGCGGAACAACAGTCAATTGCACCCACAAGCTGCGACAAAATTCTTCTCTCTGGGGATTTTAATTTTGCACATCAATAACCAGACAGGAATGCGGCGGGATTCATTAGATTCCTAGAGACTTTTGATTTCAAGCAGCATCAACCGATCAGCCACAACATTAAAACCTCTCACAAGTAAAGTGAAAAACATGAATTATCTCGATACAATGGCACCTGTCAAGGGGTGGGATGTAAGTGAACAGCCAGTTCTTGAAGTTAATGTGTAGGAAGTAGGAAAAACAGAGAAGTTTAAGGATATGAGCAACTTTGACTAGGGCCAAATTGTGAAGGCTAGATGACTGTTTTAACGCATCTCTTATACGACAGGTTTCATGGTGTATGTAGTGGTTAGTACCTACCAAAAGTGGCCCAAGGAAGTGCAACCAGTCATGGGTGCCTTAATAAGTCAAGACTCACTGATGCATGTGGGGAGTGAAGGCTAGCCTGTCTGGTGTGATCCACAGAAGAGCTCCTGTAGGACAAAGTTCATGCTGGCTATGATAGAAAGGTGCATCACAGCTTGTTGCGTTTTGAGCGGTGTAGCTGCAAGCCGGTCAAAGATTGCTCAGGAATGGTTTGAGGAACATGGCAAAATGTTCAAGGTGTGGACTTGGTGTCAAAATTTTCCAATCTGATCAAGCAGCTGTGGGACATGCGGGACAAACTAGTCTGATCCATGGAGACCTCACCTTGCAACTTACAGGACTTAAAAGATCTGCAGTTAATGTCTTGGTACCAGATACCACAGCACACCTTCAGAGGTCTTGTTGAGCCCATGCTTTGATGGGTCAAAGCTTTTTTGGTGACAAGAGGGTACCTACACAATATTATGCAAGTACAGTGGTACCCCGCTTAACGAACTCCTCACAGAACGAACGTTCCGCATAACGAACACCGGCGCGACCACGCGCGTGACTCGCTGAACGAATGCATTTCACACAACGAACCGCACGTCGCACGTGAAAATCGAGTTTTACGTAAAAAAAATGGCTGGATCCGGCCAGATGTGTCTCAGATGAAGACAAAGCATCATGTTGTGTTGTTTCTCCCCATTAGTGTCATTTTTTTTTC
>JBBPCZ010137182.1:0-21220 GCA_037974445.1 Brycinus macrolepidotus | reverse complement strand
TGTGTGTGTGTGTGTGTGTGTGTGGGTGTGTGTGTGTGTGTGTGTGTGTGTGTGTGTGTGTGTGTGTGTGTGTGTGCATGTGTGTGTGTGTAGCCACAAAACTCACCTCTTGCAGCAGCAGAATCTGGTTTTGCGTCGCCTGTATATTATGGTCTGCCCACAAAAACAATTTGAAATAATAATATTATTTCTGTAGAACTAGATCACAATATTTTTGTCCATATATGAAGCCCTATATATGTGTATATATGTGTGTGTGTGTGTGTGTATTTGTGTGTGTACATTTAATTATGATTATGGTATCATAGCAACATTAACCTGTTTGTGCTTTCGGATGAGGACGACGGTGATGACGAGGAGGACGATGAAGATCAAAGAACTGCCAAGGCCCACAAAAACCCAAATACTCACTGGACGCTTTTCTACAAAACAGAAAAAAAACAAACCATACAGTGTTAGAGGAATACGGCAGCATTTCGTAACCTAATCTCCACCAATTTCCAGTTTTTACAGACTTCGGCATGTTTCCATGTGCTTACAAAGAAACAAAAACCTGTTCACTCAAAACACATTTTAATAAACCCTTGAAATACATGACAGCCCAAGCTGCAAGAAAGTAGTTACTTTCCCTTTTTCCGAGGGTTTTCTGGTATCCCTGACCATGAGGCGGAGCCTGCGGAAACTCCGCCCACACCACTATGCTGGTTACAAATTTTATGTTCAGGGAAGTGAATCATTACTGATGTCTGTGGTAGTGGACAGTACAGCACTGATGGAGCAGGTAGAAGTTAGACTGACCACAGCGGCATCCCTTTAATTATTCCTCTCTCAGTCTTTCTTAGCCTCTCTCTCTCTCTCTCTCTCTCTATTTCTCCTCACCAATTTTCAGCGTCACCGTGGCCGACGTCAAAACTGTGCTGTTCTTCATCAGTGAACATGTCCACTGCCCACTGTCCCATACTGTCACGTAAGAGATGGACAGATGATCAGGGTGAGGAGACTTGAGCGAGAACCCAGATGACTTTGGGGGAATCCATTTCACCTCCAGGTCGGTGGACGTCATCGGGTGGCCCAGACTGCAGGTCAGGTTCACGGTGTCCCCCTCGAGCGCTTCCACGACTTCAGGGTCAGAGGAGTTGGTGGAGGAGAGAACTACGAGAAGAGGGGAGACGGAGTTTTGGGAGGTGTTTACATGATTGTTATACATGATGCTTTAAAGGCTGGAAAGCTTAGTGATGAGCTGTTTTTTTTTCTCCCTAGTTTTAGTCTTGTTCAGTTCCACCTGCTAGCTGGTACTCCCCCAAGCCCGAGACCACCAACACTGGGATGGTGAAGGCTAGCACACACGAGCCACATGAAGCGCAACTGTATAATGTAAAGTCACTGGACTGCTTCAGCACGCTTGGAAGAGAGCACTAACTGCTAGTCATTTTCAAAGGAACCCTATTCATTTCAATCTGTGACTAATAATGTTTAAATATATATAGCCACATTTATACATAACTGCAGTCCCTCCAAAACCAATTAAAATGCTAAAAATGTAAAAAAATAAAAAAGAAGAAGAAGAAGAAGAATGACATATAGAAATGTGTGATTCTAATAAAATTTGCATTCTAATGAAATGAACATCTGGAATGCATCATATTTCAAAATTGGTGATCACATCACCGGAAAAAACATTGTTGTAAAGGCATAATAACAGCATATTTTTTAGTATATTTTAATAAATTCAAATTTGTTCCCAAAGTTATACCAACATTGAATTAAATTATAATATTTAAATATATTCTATATATTTATTTATTTTTTAAAAATAATTATTATAAATAATCCATCCATCATCTGAGCCATTTATCCTTAACCAGGACGAAGTTGGGGGGCTGCAGCATCCCAGAGGTTAAAGGGTGTAAGGCGGAGGAACCCTTTGAACAGGTCAATTATAAATATTTATTTTATTAATTATGAAATAATTTCTTATTTTAATACAATATTTATGTTTTATATAAGTCAATAAAAGCTAATAATATAAGAGTTCTCCATGTGATCTCGCTCACCTTCCAGCACCTCCAGCCGGACTGTGCTGCTGAGTGTCCTCCTCGAGCCAAACTTCAGGCTGCACGTGTACGTTCCCCTGTAGTCTTGGGACACTTTTATAAGCTGCACGGACAAGTCATGACTATCCACCTGCTTCACCTTGAGGAAGCTGCTGGTGTTATTCGGGACCGTCCAGACTGGGTGAGACCCGATCTGCAGCCTGAGGAGGATCTTCCTGGACAAGTCCGTATGATTCAGTGGTGTGAAGCTCCAGCTGCCGCTCTGAAGACCCTTATCATTTACTTTCGACCACATAATATTAGAGGACAAAGAGCAAGGAAGCAAAGGAGGAGAGCGGGCAGACATGGAGGTGTACACAGGCTCAGGTGGAGAAGGGGAGAGATCTGGAGGGAGAATATTGAAGAGAACAAGAGATTGCAGGTATTAGCTGCATGGAAATCTGCCACTGATGCCACAGACGGCCTCAACACTCTTGGAGGAGAACACTAACTGCTGACTGTATTAGGTCACGCTAACAGACGCTGCGCTGACTAGCACGACGCTCAGCGATAGGGGGCGGGGGGACCACCCTGCCCACCTAAAGAGGGAGTGAGAAGGTCATGCATTATTGGACTTATTGTGTAAAGAAGTAATTGACATGTCCTGGAGATGAATGTACAACTACTGGAGATTACAGTACATGTACTAGAGATTAATGTACTGGAGATTACTGTACATGTACTGGAGATTACAGTACATGTACTGGAGATTACTGTACATGTACTGGAGATTCATGTACTGGAGATTACTGTACATGTACTGGAGATTACTGTACATGTATTAGAGATTCATGTACTGGAGATTACTGTACATGTACTGGAGATTACTGTACATGTACTAGAGATTAATGTACTGGAGATTACTGTACATGTACTGGAGATTACAGTACATGTACTGGAGATTACTGTACCTGTACTGGAGATTCATGTACTGGAGATTACAGTACATGTACTGGAGATTACTGTACATGTACTGGAGATTCATGTACTGGAGATTACTGTACATGTACTAGAGATTACTGAACAACTTCACATGGTGTGAGCCGAGGCACATGATGTTAATTTAACTACATTAGCACAGTAGCCACCAAACATGTCTTGGCTGAGGGGCAACTGGAGGTCAAGGGCTTTAGAGTTTAACTGTCAGGAATATATGTTAAAAAGTGCCCTCACCTATGATGGACACAACAGTTGTAGCTTTCAGTTTACTGGTATCGGACTCCACCTCACAAGTCCATTTTCCACTATGCTGGCTTGAGGTTTTGCTCACGGTCACTGTGGTCCCGGACAGCTGACAGCCAGGAGGGAGTTCGATCCACTTTATGCGGGAAGTCTCACTGGAATCCACCTGACAGGACAGAGACAGCTTCTCACCCACCAAGAGAACCAGCTCAGTTGGCATATTCACTGAGAGAGAGAGAGAGAGAGAGTTCAGCACCAATGTGGTCACTTTCTGTTAGAGATGTTGATGAATGTAGCGTTTGGAGTCTTGCCCAAGGACTGGTATAACATAGTGTTGTTGCTCAGACAGTAAACAAAGCCCCAGTCTCTTGTTCAGAGGACAGCAGTGTTATCCACTACACTTTTAACGAATACAGTGGTCTGGTAGTTTCATAAGTCAGGGGCTTCTTATTCATAGCCTAAGTCATAGGTATAATATTGTGAACAGTGGAGGAGATGAAGGCAGAGGAAAAGTGCAAAACCTAAATAGGCTATACATTTATTTTTTGGTCTGTGACTTCAGTGACCAACACAGGCCAGTGTTTATCCTGAGGAGTCAAAATGTTTGAGGTACAGCACAGTAGTGAAGAAGGTTGGTAGGTTGGAAATTGAGTTTTGGTTGCTCCTTAAAAAAATAAAATTGTAGTTGTACTGGCAAGCCAAAACAAGAGGGTCCAATAAAGTTTGTTTTCAATGGCACGTCAGATGCGACATCAGAAAATCATTCTTATAGAGAAAACAAAAGATACTCTGCAGTACTGCTGTGGACCACAAGGTGGCCTCTGATGTCTACAGATCAGTGAAGGCATCTTCTCCTGGTTCTCTTTTCACACTTACATTCCATTGTTTACCATTGTTAACTGTTTATCAGTTCACAGCTCTGTGTGTGTATGTGTGTGTGTTATTAGAACTCCTGTTGTATACCATTTGTACTCAAATTCTAATTAGGCATCATCACTATCAGACCAAAACCTCGGATCTCCCGAATCATAGCAAAAAAAGCAAAAACTGTGATTATACGTCATGTAAAGAAATTTTATCAGTGGGGAATCCTCTGAACCTTCTTCTAAGGAGGCCAAATTGCTTCTGGGAACTAAAACAAAAAGTCTAAAGAGCTGATTGCTGATGGAAACTGATGATTTCTTCCTGTGTAATAATATGGTCGCTCAGCTAAAAAACAAGCAACAGTCTCGTGGAAGAGATTCAGTAATTTTCAGTAACATTCAGTACTTTGGAAAAGTCGTGGGCACTTATGCACAGCAAGTAACCATTTAGGAAGTACTGCATTTGTACTGCAATTTGAGTGTTGGGGCCAAAATTGACCGATCTTTGAAAAAATGTTGGGGACAAAATGAATCACAACAATGAGAAAAAGAGGTGGGGACAAAATGGACCATGAGAAAAAGTGATGCGGACATGTCCCCAGTGTCCCCAGTGTAAATTACACCTCCTCTTGGTTTTTCTGTGAAAATAAATGCTTATTGCACAAAAGCTTTTAAAAAACTAAATTTTCTCAATTTCTTAAACATTTGATTTAAGAGTATTTGAGTATTTATTAGTATTTGAAAGACAGTCCTGGTCCTCTTTTTTCTTCTTGACTTTGCAGAACTGTGGGAGGAGACAGGAGACGTGTAAGAAAATCACTTTATAGCCCTGATTCTGCCTGAAGGTTTCCTACCGCGTTTCAGGCTGTACTCGTCCACCTTATTGACCCTGTAATTTCTCTGATCACATTTGAAGCGGCCCTGGAAGTCGGACTCCTGAACTGGTGAAATAATGAGGGAATGATCTTCTGACATGGAAATCCGTTTGTTCCACTCTTCGGATTTTCCTGAAAAAAATGACAAGTTTTCTCCATTGGAGATCCCACTCAAACAGAAGAATAAAAGCACATGAGCAGAGAAACGCCGTCAGTGTGTTCTTCCTCACCTTTTTTGGGAGAGCTTTCCTTCGGGTGCTGCATTATCAGCTCTGTAGTATCAAAGTACCACCTCACATAAACACTCTCAGTGTCTGAGAATTTGCCTTTGGGAAGGATAACACGTCCCCCCGGCTGTGCAAAAAAGGTGCGGAGTTCTGAGAGAGAGAGAGCAAAAAAGAGAGAGAGAGAGAGAGAAAGAGAGAGAGAAAAAAAGGGAGAGAGAGGGAAAGAGCGACAGAGAGAGAGAGAGAGGGAGAGAGAGAGAGAGATAGAGAGAGAGAGAGATAATAAACATCTCAGGGCTGTGGTTCATCTTGTGTTGATGCCACCTTTTTGCATTTAGCTGTTCTGTTTTTAAGGAATAGTTCAAAAAAGGTCAAATTTGAAAATTTGACCCAAAAATGTGATCAATCAGCCTGGACGTGTTTGGTGTTTCCATCTTTAGTTTTAGCACTGGAGCTGTGAGGCTGACACAAGTGTAGACACTTTAGACCTGTTGTTTAAGTGAGGAGGCAATCTGGTGGGCTACAAGTCCAAAAAGTAAAGAAACAAAAACATCGTTTTTTTGCTAAGCCAGCGTTTCTCAAACTTCTTTGTCCTGGGGCCCAGTCATGTCAGGCTTTGCGGCTGCAAGGCCCTGCATTGTAAATATACAGATATGTAGTAATTAGGCTATTATTATTATTATTATTATTATTATTATTATGGCCCTATGCCTATATACATCATCTTATATACAACTGTATAAGAACCAATAAACCTAGATTTTTTTTCACTTTTTATGTTTTATGGTTTTTTTACTATACTTTTGAACTATACTTTTTACTATACTTTTTGAAGCACTGCCAAATGGTTCCCCAATAATATATTTTGCCTCCAAATGCCGGCGCACTTTTGATGGTTTCATAGCCTCGTTACTGAGCTCAGTACAGTAGCATGTTCTGTTTTAATCACAAAAAATCCAATTCTTTTGAAATGTTACCTGCGCCTGAAGGCGTTGGAAGCAGCAGAAGAAAGAGCACCCATGAGAACCACATTCTGACTCCTGACCAGGGACAGCAAGAACCTGGGGAAAGAAAAAGAGAAATCTAAACCACAAATCTACACACCTGGATCGCATAGTCGATATAAAACCTTCCCCTGGACAGCAAAAATCAGGATTCTGTATTTCTGCAGAACTGTAGGAGCTTTCCTTATAATGTCACTCATTTAAAATTTAAAGAAATTGTGTTCACTTGTTAGAATTGCTACAAATTCTTCTTCTCTAGGTCTAGGTCTTCTCATTTCCTAGGTCTGGTCACCCTAGCACATGCACTGTTGGGGTGAATTTTGCAGAATTCAACGACTGCCTGTTGACTTCCATTTTAAACACCAATCCAGTCAACGGCTTTTCTGCTCTCAAAGACAAATGATTGTCGATGAAACAAATGCCACGACTCCACGACAGCAGGTTTAGTTTAAATTGAACGTCTCTGGAGCGCCTGATTTGAAATATACAGCGGAGCGGAAGTAATGGGACTGCGGTGGGCCTTGATTTTCGCAGAGGTTGAAGGGGGGACGGAGTTCGAAGAGTGTGTGAAGAGAGAGAAAGAGCGAAGAAGCTTTGTGGTGGGCTTGGGTTTCAGACTCGAAAGGAAGAGGGGCGCCGGGCGGGGGACTTCAAAGGTGAAGAGCTGAAAAGAAAGGGTGAGAGAAAGCGGCGGAGGTGGGGCTGTGGTGGGCTGAG
This sequence comes from Brycinus macrolepidotus, assembly GCA_037974445.1. Classification (NCBI taxonomy): domain Eukaryota; kingdom Metazoa; phylum Chordata; class Actinopteri; order Characiformes; family Alestidae; genus Brycinus; species Brycinus macrolepidotus. The sequence goes on along the minus strand of JBBPCZ010137182.1, from coordinate 14,259 downwards.
ATTGTGCCGGGACTAGATTTTTATCCCTCTCTTCTTAACCTCCTCACCTCCCACACGCCCCCCTCTTCCTCCCCTGTTCCACGAAAGACGGATCTCTCCACGCTCATGAGAGGAGAAAAAAGACACACACACACACCACACGCTGCTGTTAGCGCTAGGCTAGGCCTGGGAGTGTGGCGTACAGCACAATGTGGTCTTTTGTTGTGCAAATCTCTTCTGTCGCTTTCTCTGATTCTCCAGACGACAGTAACTTTTCATCAGATTCATAGCATAATACAGTATTTCCCCTTTGGATTATAAACACTAAGAAGAGTGACTTGCAAGTTTAGAATCTACACTTTACACAATTTCTCAGTTTCAGTGAAATTTCTGCACAGTTTAGTGGTTGAGATGCAAGTGGAGGTGACTGGAACCAGACGTCTCCAACACAAAGACATTTTATTTCACTATCACCCCCCAGTGAAGCTCCATGTGTCTCTGAGGGTTTATATGGATGTTGATGATGGTAAAATAGTGAATCTGAACTAAACAAGTTTTCTTTGGGGACTATTTTGCCTCATAATGCCCTGTATGTATCCCTCCACCATTAATGGGTTTAGTTTTAGGACAAAAACGTCTTCAAACCATTTCATGGAAAAACTTTCTGTGAGGAGCTTTTAGAGCCAGATGTCTTGTTCCTTTCGCTGTCATTGTTTCTCCAGAGTGGCACACTTGGTTTAATGCAGAGCTTTTGACAAATTGGAGGAATTCTTCTTCAACTCCAATGGAAATTAATAGAAAAATATATCATTCCAAACATTCTTGTTACTGCCAGCTTTAATCTGAATTTGAAAATTGAATGTGTCCACTGTTGGCTGAGAGCTGTCCTCTTCGGACTGTGGTTGAGGAGCTTGGAAAAGGAAACATAAGAAAGATCGGGTATCGTAGTGAACCTAAAGAAATCAAATAGTTCCAGCAAGAAAATTTATAGTCTAAACTTTTAAAATGTTACATTTTAAAATAGTGGTTACAAGTACTTTTTAAAGTTCTGAAGTAAATTTGAAGTTCTTATACTTCCGCTGTTGAAGGCCTCACAGTTTCACATTCGAAGGAATAAGCAAAAAGCAACAATGACGCTAAGAGCTTTTGCTTTACTGGTCGGAGCTTTACAGCTCAATTGAAGTTTGATCATTTTTTTGTTATAATTTCTACAAATTCTTCGTGTTCTTTAAAAAGTTTTTTTGTCCAATCTGTCTGTACTGAATGAAGGAGGGTCATGCAGATGTTGCACTGTTCTATGAACACAAACGATGGCACATAAAACTGAATATCAGACGCGCAGTCAAAAGTTTGGACTCTTCCAAATGTACATGTATTGTTCAGTAACAAAATCTCCATTTAGAACGTTTTTCCTTTTTGTACACCATTTAAAAGCTCCTGCAGATGTTAACTCTTTTTCAAAATTTCATGATGAACAAACAAGGAAAAATGGTCCAAACACTCCATGTTTGGAGATCCAAGGTTTTTTCCTACTACACATTGTGAAGTTGATGCCCATGTCTAAAAACATTTCCAAAATTAAACATAAAAACATGTATTTTAAAAATGTCTCCCTTTATTTTTTCAGAAAAATAAAAAATAAAAAAATAAAGTCTTTTTCAGTTCTGGTGGAAAAGTATCTCAAGTGGTTCTTCTGGAAGTTTAGAGCTTTGGAGAACGAAGGAAGCTTCTGTCTAGAGTGTAAAACAGAAGGTAGTTTGGATTTTACTTTGGGAACCAAAATTTCATGGTTCATGGCTTTTGAAACTGGGGAAAATAGTAAAAATTATGAAAAAAACTCACTTGACCAGTACTTCAGCATTTTTTGGGGAGGTGAATTTCCGATGATGGTAAAATTGGCCGACACTGAAGTTTTTGCATAAACTTTAAATGATCTAATATGAATATCAGACATGTATTTTGGCCTTTGTAGACATGAATAAGAGTGTATTGGCTTGCTGAAGACCTGGTTGCCAAGTTGTTTGAAAATTCATGCCGGTGGGCTTCATATGCAGTGTATAGATCTTCTCAGTGGTCCTGAAACTGACAACGACTAAACTTAGAGAAAAGAAACACTGGCAGGTATTCCCAGTGTGTGGTACTAGGATAACGGTGGGCATTCATTCATTCATTCATTTTCTGTAGCCGCTTTATCCTCACTAGGGTCACGGGTACCCGGGATCTACGGGCGCGAGGCAGGGACTCACCCTGGGCGGGGCGCCAGCCCACCGCAGAATGGTGGACGTTATCAGACATTTTTATGATTACAAAACTTTTTACTGAGAGTAAGTCGAGTACGGTCAGTACATCTAGAACGACTGCATGAATCATACAAAGATTACAGAGAACCTCTGTATAACAAACGCTGAATGGTAAACTAATTGGATGAATTCTATCTGATTGTTTGACTTGTTTATTGTTAAATATCTTCTTGTTTTGTTGCTTTTGTGTGATGTCTCGCCCTCCCTCATTCTTCCGCACCGGAGGAGAAAAGCAACGAATCAGGAGCAGAGTAAAGCTTCTGTGCAGCAAGAACAAGACGAAGCAAAAGAGAGTGCAGAGAAGAAAGAAAAAAAAGAAGAAGAGATGTAGAGATAGAGAGAGCAGGAGGCTGCACCTGAGGAGCTAACCCAGAAAGACAGATGATCAGGGCTGTGGTCAGAGCAGAGGTTAAACAGAACACTCAGATGCAGAACAGTAGGAAGAGCAGACTGATGGTGTGTGTGTGTGTGTGTGTGTGTGTGTGCGTGTGTATATATACACGTAAATATATATGAATTTACACACATATGTATGTGTATGTATATGTATAGTTTTATATATATGTAAGTATACATTCATAGTAAAAACATACGCAATTGTCATTTTTGCATATTCAGCCAATACATGTTCATATTTCGTTTTTTACAAAAGATTGTTATTTCACTCAGATACACACATACACACATACAGACACACACACACACACACACACTCATGTATAGTCTGAATATGTACATATATATAAATATATATATATATATATATATTTATATATAAGATTAGGTATGTATAGTCTGAATATCCAGGTGGACCAGATTCCGAGAAGTCAAAGCCAAATTCTGAGCATGCATCCGAGTACTGTGATAGTGTCAGTTCCAAGCATGCATCCAAATGATGTATACTGTAAATGTAAAATGTTCACTAACTTTAAACATTTCTTCTTTTAATTTCATTCTCTTTATCATTCTGTCCAAGCCAAAAGAAACAACGAGTGCACATTACGGCAAGACAAGTTTATTACATGTTTATAACGGGCATATAAAGAATGATAACATGGTTATAATTATGTAATAGATGTTGAAATAATGAAATGATAGTAAGAGTGTGAAAGAGAGTGTACCTGTGCTAGAATCTTCAGCTGTTGATGGTCGGATGATGTGCCACTATCTGCGTCCTCTCCGGATGTGTTCACTCGCAGGGAACAAATTGCTGCAAAATGTGTGTTGACCCCTCCCTTACGTCTGATTGGCCTATTAGGGAAAATGAGATGTCCACTTATTGGTTTAGAGCTGCTCTTTAGTCAAATCGTTAATTTCTGATTGGTTGCCAAGGCTAAGTGCTGCTCGTTATTGACTATTACTGTTATCTCCAATACCGCCAGTGCTGTAAATATTATATTATTATTTTTAAAAGCTACTTTTATCTACATTAATATAGCACTTATGTTTGACTTATTTCCCAGCGTTAATTATAATAGCTTTTTGAGTGATTGCGTGCGCTATTTTAGTTAAGTACAACTTCAGTTTAAACTTCAGATCCAATCCACTACTATTTTCACTACAGCTTCTTTTATAAAAAAAACATAAATTGAGACTTTTTAAGATATTTTTATGCCCTAAAATTCAGCTTTTCGTGAGTGATGCGACAACCGCCATTGAGAAAACACACGGACAACATCTATGAACATCTAAAGCATATGTTCACAGAAATTACACAAAACTGAAAACTGTTCATTGAAATTGTATCATTTTTTGGTATCTATCTCAAATGTAGCTTGTTTTTTCCTCATTTTTTATCTTGTTTATCTAATTTACCGTTCAACAACAAACAGCTCCATTCACAGCGTCAATCGCAATCATCACATTTAATTTCCACTTTTATTAGAAATATTAATTATAACATATTACAGAATTATTTGATAATAAAGTATAACTTTTGCTTGGTGAAAACGATCATCCCATTTTATCTTTTCTGTCTTTTTTCTATCTGCAAAGTTCCAGAAAATTTAGAATCTGTTCAGATGCGTAAATTTGTTTAGAAAAAGTCCTTCAATTCTACTTTCAAACTCTGCTTTCTTCTTGAAGATCAACGCTATGAACAGAACTAAAAATATGGATGACCTTTTGGTTTAGAATCTTAGTTCTTTCAATTTTAAAAATGAAAAAAGTTTGTAGAACTAACAATTCTAAAATAATTTTTGAAAAAGCAACTCTTTTCTGGTAGTGCTCCAAACAAGTGGACAGAGAAAAGGGAAGTGGCTTACTTGTACTGTCTTTCTTTTTTCTGCGCAAACTTAAAATTTCATAGCATTTTTCATTTTAAGGCACATTTGTAATTTCTCAATTTGTAATTAATCAACTCCACGTTGCACAGGTGCCTCCTTGTATTTGGTGAACGTTCAGCAAGAGTAAAGAGGGTCTAAAGTACATGATAGTAATTCTCGTTTTAGAATTAGAACCTTTGGTTCCTTAGATTAGAAGATTTCATCAGAACATTCCCTCAATTGAAGCATAAAGTTATTATTTAAGACTTCTGGAAAGATTTATGCTTGCATTGATAAAACTAAACCCATCATTTCATAAGAAATTCTTGCTTCCTTATTTATGAGGCTTTAGTTCCCTAAAAAAGAAAAATCTTTTGTTTGATAGTTCCTTAGAAAAACCTGTTCCTCCAGTGCAAAGAACTTCTACACAGTGTAAAGGTTCAGGGAAGAAACCATAAATTGGTGTGAGATCTTTACATTATGTGAAGGTTCTTTAAACCTTAAATAAAAGTCAAGCCTTCACACTCACATGTCTTCTTCAAACATGGGTTCAAAGGTGGTTCTTCTGTTGTGTTGCTCAAAGAATCCACAAAATCAAGTCTGTGTTTGCAAAATTAATTCCAGATTTCAGCAAAAATCCAGAATTTAAGGGCAATTTGTCATCACAAATGTAATGTTTAAAGTTAAATTCATGCCTGAATTTCAATTTCTTTCTGAGGAAAGTTCAGCTCCATCAAAACTGTAAGTACTCCCTGTTTTTTTTTTTTTTTAATATTAGAAGAAAGAAATAGAGGAATAGAGGCAAGAAACAATGGTAAACTATGGTAATTCTAGGTTTAGAATTAGAACCCCCAAACGACTGCACTTCATAATTTGGATCCCGTTCAAAGCGATGTTCCATCTTCAGTCAATCAGATTTAAAATCTTGAGAGAAACTGAAATCACAGGTTAAGGTAATGTGGTCATATGTTACATTTTCAAAAGGCTTCAAACTATGTCAAACCACAAAAAAATTCAATTTGTTAATTTGCTGCAATGAATTTAAATGAAAGTGAATACAGTCTGAATTTATTGTGTGCATTTTTATCTGGGTTCTTTTGACAACGTCCAAATTTTCCGACCAAAAAATGTTTCTGGTTTCCAAATCTTTTCTTAAATGCTTTAACTAAACTCTAGATCCTGAACTCATTCTTCAGATCAAACCTTGTGATCATATAACATTGCTTCATTCAAGCATAAAGTTACTTCAAAAGATTTCTGGAACAGATTTATGCTTGCATTGAAAAACTAAGTCCATCATTCTGCAAGACATTCCTGCTTCTTTATTTTTGAGGTTTCAGTTCCCTAAAAAAGAAAAAAAACATTTGATTGGTAGTTCTTTAGAAAAGCATTTTGTAAATGTTCCTCACATGCAAAAGACGTCTCCACAATGTAAAGGAACCCATAAACGGGTTTACATTCTTTAAATTGTTTGAAGGTTCTTTCAACCATTAAAAGGTTCTTTACACTCGTCTCTTTTTGAACATGTGTTCAGAAGTGGTTCTTTTTTGGCGTCGCCATTTGTGAGCCTGTTTCTGTATGCGAAAGTCCACATTTCATCAAACAATAAAGACTTTCATGGCAATTTTTCCTCACAGATAAATGTCATGCTTAAAGTTTCATTCACACCTGAATTTCAATTTTCTTCTTTTTATGTTCCTTTTATGTTTCCGCAATAGACTGTGCCATAACAGTCCTAAATATTAAATGAGCGCAATAAAAGTTTGAAAACTATTTGGGTACCTTGTTTGTTTCTTTTGGTTCTAGTTTCATTTGGTAAGTCATGGAGAGGAAGGTATGGACGATAAGTGCAGAAGATATGTTTAGGAGAGAAGTGTAGGGTTGATGATCGTTGACTTAGCTGGCTAGTTTAAGAGTCAAAATATTTCACCATTTTTGCAAGAAGTTCCAAAAGTATTTCTTCAAGAACGTTCAAATTCCCTCAACAACATCCATGTGAAACAAGCCAAATCTACAACATGTAATTGCACATCTTTGTACCAAATTGTACCTGTGTACCCTGTGTCCTATTGTACTCTGTAAAATCTAGAGCCATTCTGTCTCGTCTCAGTGTTTAAATGTATATAGCTGAGATGAATGAAGTTCACTTTGACTTTGTAATGTGGAAGAGCAACACAAGGTTTATGGTCAGGCCAAAAAGTCAACTTCTTCCCCAAACAACACATCAGTAATCAACTTGAAAACTATCAAACGAGCGACTACTCCACTGCTGAGATCTTCTATAGAAAACCATGAAAACATCTTGGCTTCATCCTCATGTAGCACATGATCAAATGATGTCAGTGTAAACACCTGGTGCTGAAGGTGCTGGTTCTGCTGCTGTCCTGCATGGACATGCTCTGGTTCCCCAGACAGATGAAGCAAGAACTGAGGAGGAACCGTGTGCTGCTTTAGGACTGGGGTGGTTTGCTCAGGGGAACCACATGAAGGTTGAAACAAACATGTTGCCTGCCTCACATCTGTCTCTGAGGTTTCACCCTCCTTTCATTTTTCTCTTCCTGCCTTGCTCGCTCAAGTTCATTTTCGAAAAGCAGTAAAGTCTATCTCACACTGCTCACACCCACTCTCAGCTTTCACAAGCCAACCCTCCAACTGCAGGCTTATTACTGGCTTATTAACCTTCGCTCTTCAGAATCAAGGTATCTGAACAATTCTTGGTTAGATCTATGGCTCTGGAAAAAACTTTTACTGGTATAGAAGGTTTTTCACAGTTACATACAAAAATTATGCTTTAAATAACCATCTGGTGTAAGATGGTTGAGTAAAGATAAATTTTTCTATTCCGTCACTTAAATTATTCAGTGTTTACAATCAATCATTCAGTAACTACCATGATTCATTCTGTAACTTAAACTTAAATAATCCCCTATCTGCTATGAATTATTCAGTGTCCACTATAAATTAGTCAGTATTTACTGTGAATTATTTAGTAACTACTATGAAGTATTAAGTATAGACTAATTATTATTAAGCATATACTGTGAATTATTGAGAAACTACCATCAATTATTCAGAATCTGCAGAAGATTATTCCATAACAACTACAAATTATTCAGTATCTACTATGAATTATTCAGTATAAACTATGAAATATTCAGGAACTACAAAAAAATATTTAGCGTCTACCATGAAATATTTAATATCTGCTATAAATTATTCAGTATCTACTACAAATTATTAGGTATCTATCATTAATTATGAATGATTAAATATATACTCTGAGTTATTCTTCAGAAACTACTATGAATTATTCAGTATCTACTATGAATTATTAAGTATCGACCACGCATCAGTCAGTAGTCAGAGCTATGAAAAATTATTATTGCTATAAATGATTCAGTAACTACTATAAATGATTCAGTGTCTACTATGAACTATTCACCATCTACTGTGGAACTAACATATAGAAGTTAGGTAGTTAAACATTAAAATCCAGATTATTCTTCGGTCGTTAATCTCAAAACTTAACTTAACTAATATGCATCTACTCTGTAAGGTATGCAGGTATCAAGAGTAAATAATTGAACCAATGGTTAATCAGATTTTACAGAGTTAAACAACTTGGAGTCCTAAGTGTAAGAAGGAAACAGCAGATTAGAGGAGCTCTTGGGGGACCCACAGAGCGAAGATCTGATTCATCATCGTGGGACTGTCATGTACAGGTTGTTTTGAGAGGAAAGACCCATTTCTGAGGGATCCCTCATTACTCACGTCCACTGAGAGGGCGTCAAGACAGAAAACACAACCATTACCGAAAGAGTGAAAGATAGAGAGGAAAGGCAGAGGCAGCTTTTTCAGTTTTCTGAGATGTCTTGTGTTTCCCTTCTATTAGTCATCTCTCAGAAAACCAGTGTAACGCTCACGTATCTCCTCCTCAAAACCAGACCAACAACAAGGTCTTTTGGGGTTTTTTATGTTTTTTTACAACTAGAAAACACCAGCTGCTTGACATGTTAATGACAAATGTACCAGTAGAAATGGTCCATGGTTACTTAGAAGTCTTCACCACAGTGTTCTTTTGTACCACTTTTCCTTCAGAACCTGACGCCATTCTGCTGTGGGTTCTCTGAATGCCAAAATTAGCTCAGGCACTTGTGAGAGAGCAGCATCGCCCACTTCTTACCACCCATCTCCACCATGTGCTCGATCTTTCTTTCAGTAATGACTATTTAGCCAATACGGGGATCCCTCGCACTCACCAATGTTAATCATAAGAAACTTTCAGGTGTTCCTACTCGTTCCTCTCGAGCGCCATGCTCTTGAAGACCGAGCAAGCCCTTCAGAACTTGGACGTTCTTTAGAACGTCTGGTTCCTTCTGGTCTGCCTCTTTCAGTAAGTCATGAAGAGGCAGATTCGGAAGGTATGTGAGGTATTTAAGGGTCCCAAAGAATGTTCTTCAAAAGCATTTTGTCAAGAACTTTTTTCTCAGCGGGCCAAAAAGTGAGGGAGAAGCTTCCTGAGGAGGAGCAGGTTGTGGGCAGCAAACGCTTTTAGAAAACATGATGAACGCAAATTCTTATGAAGCTGTTTGTGCAGTTTGCGCTGGAAGTCTCTGGGTGATGCAAGGCCTGTAGGTGAAACGTGTAAACGCAGTGGAAATGTCAATGGAAAGACGCAAGCCTGACATTTGGTTTCACGATTGTGAAATGTAAGTAAATATCTTCCATTACCAATCTCTCTCTCTCTCTCTCTCTCTCTCTCTCTCTCTGTCTCTCTCTCTCTCTCTGTCTCTCCCTCTCTCTCTCTCTGTCTCTCTCTCTCTGTCTCTCTCTCTCTCTCTGTCTCTCTCTCTCTCTCTGTCTCTCCCTCTCTCTCTCTCTCTCTCTTGCGCTCTGTCTCTCTCTCTCTCTCTCTCTCTCTCTCCCCCTTCACATTGCAAGTTCTGCAAACAACCTCTTTCATTACACGGATGTTCCATTATATTTTCCACCAAAATGGCCCTTCTTTCTGTTTGATCTTGACGATCTTGATCTTCTATGACCTCGCGTACGTTAAGGGTAGAATTTCAGAAGTTACATCTAACCCCAAAAAAATGAACCAATGAGGAATCTACAAAATACAAGAACTATCTTAAAGGAACTAGTTTACACAAAATGGACAAGATTAAATATTTAAATATATGTTTCATTTCAGTGATTTTAGTCAATGTATTTTGGTCCGAAGGGAATTCTGTTCCAGTGAATAATTTGCACCAATGGGTTTCAGATTTGCTGCATCAGAGGCTGAATGCAGTGTGAGGTAAGAAAGTCTGTGTGTGCAGATTTTATTTAACTGGATGGAAATGTGAGGCAGAACTGAATTGAGTTCATTAAGTTTAACTATTATCATTTTTTTGAGTGTAGTAAAGTAACAACGGAGGGGTCACTTAGGGGCGGCGGGTGCAGGTGGTGCAGGGGGCCCATGATAGTCATGCCCTCTAAAATCTTTACTGCCCCTCAGAAGCTATAAACTATTCTGTCTTCTATGAATTACTCATCAAATACTATTAATTAATTAGTGTCTACAATGAATTGTTCAGTAACAAATTCATGAAGTACTAAAAATTATTCATTAAGCACTCTAAAAGTTATTGTTCTATCCCTTTACTCTATTAAAAACTCAGTTATGACTGTAAATTATTCACGAACTGATATGAAATAATCATGAAGTACAATGATTTATTTACTTCATGCCATAAATTATGTATTAAGTACTATGGATTATTCAGTATTTACAATAAGTTATTCAGTAACTGCTACAAATTATTCTGTGTCTACTATGAATCATTCAGTATCCACTACATTTTTATTAACTGAAAGTAATTTTAGGGATAACGGCTTTCTTATAGTCAGGACTGTTTTACAGAAGCGCCGACTATGGCAACAGCAATACTGAGTACATAAACACCTTAATCGGAAAGACATTAAAGACAAATACAAGAATTCAGAATGAGCGTTTCCCAAACAGCTGCACAGATAAAAGGTGCAAATAATGAGAAAAGTCCCTCTCAGAACACACAATGCCGAACTACATTATCCTCAGAGCTTCAAGACCAAGGCAGAACAGCAAACATCAGACATGTCTGGACTGTTCGACTACATTGCTGTATGGGGTGAAGGGGAATTTTCCCTTCTGAGCTGTCGCTTTAAATGATTGGCAGTGACCCAAATGTACTTCCCCCCTCACCCCAAACAGCAGTAAAAGAACTGACAGCTACAACCAGGGTTACCATAATAACCATATCAATATGGTTAATAATAGCCATAATTCCTCATTTCTGTTATTTTTTACCTTTCTTCCATACAGACCGCCATCGTGCTGGCAACAGAGCCTAACAGTAATCACCTAGCGTCACATCCTCAAATGCTGCAATATCAGGGCCAGTCATGCATTGTGATATACTATGTGTTCACCATGAAAATGTTCTACCTGAAATGTTCATCCCACTGGACCACACAGTGTTCATTTTAGCCATGAAAAGTATCTTAACCCCCACTAAACCTGCTGGAAAACGCTCGTTTATTCAATGAAGAAAGTTAGCTAAAGCATGATCGATTAGCATCATCCAGTTCTGTGCGCATCACACCACATCTATGCTTTTCACTATTCTTTTCTAGCAGTGTATAGGTGCTTCTAGCAGAGGTGGACATTGCCATCCTGGACATCTGGATATCATTTAGAGCGTAAATTTAGATGGTTAAAAGAGTTCCTGGCAAGGATCTCAGAAGAACACTGCGAAAGACCCTCAAAGAGCCTGTTTTTATGTATACTATAAAAAAACAAAGGCATGATGAACAACTTTCGGTTCTTTAAAAAAAACATGCAGTGGATGCTTCTTCTTAAAATAACCAATTTTGAGATGCATGAGGGTGAAGAACCTTTCAAAAAGGTCCACGTAATGTGAAGCTTCTTGGAAGGATGCTGAAATTGAAAAAAGAACATTTAGTTCCCTAAAGAACTGTATTTGTAGATGAGATGTGATTCTAAACCCTCACATCGAGTATAAGTTCCTTTTCAGTTTTAGTGTCCTTCCAAGAACCTGCACATTATGTGGACCTTTTTGAAATGGTCCTTCACATGTGTGAGGATGAAGAACCTTTTAAAAAGATTCACGTAATGTGCATGTTCTTGCAAGGACGCTAAAACTGAAAAAGAACTTATACTCGACATGAAGGTTTAGAGTTACACATCTCATCTATAAACACAGGGTTTTAGGAAACTAAACTGGTTCTTCTATGGTATCGTTTGAAGAACCCCTCTTTAAGAAGGTGTAAATATATTCCATATATTTATTAGTTTTACATTTCTTTCAGTTTAGTTACATTCAGTTCTCATTTCTAGAGTTCCACCACTTATGACTGCAATCCAGACACTGTCCTTCAAACTCTCACACATATTTATGTAAAGCTGAGTGCTTTTGAAGCTGGAGCTCTACGGTATCGTCAGCACAGGTATACTTGGGTAGCCTGAACCTAAACCATCCAGTCCAGGAACCTCCAACTAAAGTAAAGTAAAAAAAAAAAAAAAAAAAAGTAAAGTGGCTGTTTTTGTCATATGTGAACACAGCACAGCACACAGTGTGAACAGTGTGAAAATCTTTCTCTGCATTTAACCCATTCACCAAGTGAAGCAGCGGGCAGCCAGGAACACAGCGCCCAGGGATCAGTGTGTGGGTACCTTGCTCAGTGGTGCCACTGGCAGACCTGGGATTTGAACCCACGACCTTCCGATTACAGGGGCAGCTCCCTAACCAGCGGGCCACCAGCCGCCCTAAAATGGAATTGAGTGGAAACTAAATGGAATTTATCAGACATGGGTAGAAGTATTACTGGAAAAGAACAATCCATCCCAATCCTTAATTCCATGTAGCTGAATAACCAGGGCTAGATTCTGTCCAACTCTGGCTGTCTTTCACTTCAGGAGAACAAGAATATTCTCAACTAGCAGGTCAAGCATTGCACATCTGGAGGCTAAAAATGCTACACGGAAAGAAACATGTAGAGTTTCTGGTGCTCCTAAACTACTGGACAATCTGTCTTGCACTTCAGTTGGACAAGGACCTTCTCAACTAGGTCTAGAAGTAAAAATGCTACATAGAAACATCTAGAGCTTCTGGTGCTCCTGATCAATTGAACAACCTAGAACAACACAGACCCTCCACAGCAGCGTCAGTTCTGCCCAGCAGCACAATGAACATCTCACGAAATCATCAATGAAGCAACAAAAAGACCAGAACTCGTCCCAGGTGTTTACAGGCAAAGGTCAGGGTTCATGGCTCCACCATCAGAAAGGCTCTAGGAAACCACTACTGGATAAGAAGAACATGAAAGCTCATCTCCTGCGTGTCAAAAAGCACCTGAACAAACTTACAAAGAGTTCAAGAAGAGACCAAACACAAGCACAATTTTAAAAATATGTGAGCGTACTTCACGTATGAAAAAATACATTTTTTAAAAATACTTTTTATGAAAAGAATTTTTAACGAGAATGTAAGAGGCCTTCAGATTGATTCACTGAGGTCACTTTAGCCTTGCATTTTCTCGCTTGACCTACAGAGGGTAACATGCAAAAGTATGAGATGATTTTCTAAAGATTTTCTAAGGGTTTTTATGTCATAACAGACAAAAGCAACTGCATTTTCAAAAAATACTGTCTAAAAAAATAAATAGAATATATTCACACGCTGTGCTGCATTAAGCCCATTACACAGACTAATTATGCCTTATGTTGGCAGATTGCTGCCAAACAAAATTAAAAAATAAATGTTATTACAAAGTTTGTCATAATTTTGAAATACAGATCTTATAATTACAAGAAAACATCCTGTTTTAACTAGAAAGTAAATGAGAAAATATCTCTATATTATGAAATGTCATAATCTGATGCTTTTATGATATACTATCTTGTACAAGATGCTCTATATCTCATAATTATGACATATGCTGTTTGTCCTCCATACTATTTAAAAAACAAGATACTTTCTGCTAATTACAAGGTGCTCGTTCTTGACATAGGCTGCTTGTACACCAAACTATTTTGTACCTCCTGATAAAATCTCATAATAATGGAATATTTTTTTATCTTCCATATTATCTTATACTTAAAAGATATTTTCCCATAATTACAAGATGCTGTGTCTCATAACTGACATATGTTGTTTGTCCACCATGTTATTTTATAATAACATCTTTCTGACAATTACAAAATGTTTTTCCTCATAATTTATTTATTTGTTTGTTTATTTTTTTGACTCTGCAGCAAAAAACTACTATAATAATGAAGCACGTAGTTGGTCAATGTTCTCAAAGTACTTTACAATGTCGACACTGCTCAGACATCCACAACGTCCCACAAAGATCAAACAATTACTCCCATAACACAAAAATAAAACCATAGATCAAAACTTTGGCGTCCATGAGCTTCTCGTCCAGCCCACTGAGATCTGAGACTGTTCAAACTCCTCACTTTTCGTGTCTCTTTATGACACAGTGAGAGGTATGTGCCAAAATGCCAAAATGTGTGGTGTGTGTGTGGGGGGGTGTTGGAGTGAAAGAGTGAAAAGGAAAGAACCATGTGTATGACACACCTTGTGAAAGAGGGAATCCTAGTCTCAGTATGAAAAGTGCTATACATAAACAATTTCTCCTTCATATATACACACACACACACACTATAT
>JBBPCZ010137109.1:0-21231 GCA_037974445.1 Brycinus macrolepidotus | reverse complement strand
ATCGAGTCAAACCAGGTTTCTGATGGAAACTACAAGTAATACTGGACTTCCACAAGGAACACACTGATATACTGTACATGCAATCCCTATTTATTTAGTTTTATTTAGTATATTTAGTAATGTTAATGTGAAAAAAAAAAAACTCACCACTCATCTAAACAGTTTTTATTTTCACAGGCGGCTTAAAAAGAGAATTCTGCTCCAGGCTTGGCTAACACGGTGGTCACCACCGCGACCCCCTGCTTCCCTGACTTGCTTTCTGGTCTCACAGAAGCAGAATTAGCATCTTAAATAGGTGTGCGTATAATGAAAATGGCCATTTTATGCAGGCCAAGGCTTACGCTGCCGTTACTGAATTACAGGCTTCAGTACTCGCTGACCTATTACCTTGGCCTCGACTCATTGAAACAGATCACAGATCAAACACAATAAGACATTCTTCCTTATCTAAATGGAAATGAACCCGGCAATGGATGTGTTCCATAACACTCGCGCACTAAAAAAAAAAAAAAAAATCCATATACCTGAATATTTAAAATCCCGATTCGCGCGCCTGCCTTCTTCCACTTCCCCTTCTCCTCACAAAAACTTCTTGCAAGGTGGCTCTTTTCTCGCGTTATGAAAATAACTCAGTGCAGTAATTGAGAGCAATTAGGACCGTAATAGGCAGGTAATGGATAATCGGGCCGTGTTATGGCATCCCGAATGCTCTGTTCAATACTCATTCCATATTAATTGGTATTTACTTCAGATTAATAATTGCGAGGGAGCCAGAGGCGGTGCAAGGGAGGGGACGGTGGGGGGAGAGAGAGAGATTTAAAAAAAAAAAAAAAAAAAAACTCGAGAGAACGTGTTTCATTACCACATCATTACCGCTCACTGGCCTTTTATGAGCTGCCGGGCTTGAGATTTTACCCATAATTCATCCGTGGCCGCTTTGGCTGCCTCACACTATCGATCGTGGAGTGATTTGGGGAAAATGCTGCTTCTTTAGCCTACAACGACGTCAAAAGATTTCACAGTTTAGCACAGCGTAGGAGATTAATGTCGTAAACAGAGGCCGACAGACGTCTGGCCTTCATTTAAGGCTCCTCGATATGGAGAAAACACTGGTGTTGTTATTATAGTAAAACACATTGATATTATATTAAAAACTAGTTTGCCAAACAATAATGTGACATGGTTGAGATTATTTCTGCATTACTTTAACCAAAATTATTATTTATTATTATTATTATTATTATTATTATTATTGTTGTTGTTGTTGTTGTTGTTGTTTTTGTTTTTATTATCATTATTATTATTATTATTGTTCTTATTATTATTACTATTATTATTGTTCTTATTATTATTATTATTATTAACAATAACAATAATAATGATAATAATAATAAAAAACAACAACATCAATAATTATTATTATTGTTGTTGTTGTTGTTGTTGTTATTATACTTTTGTTAGATTAAACTACTACCTTGATTGGCCAAATACACCAGCAGACACTCTTCTGGAGCCGTGATTGGTCAGGATGTTCACAGCACACACTGAAAAAGAGTGGGATTGGTTAGAAGGCTTATTTGCATACAGCAGCCTTCTGCCACGTCAGTACTGGAATCTATGGCAATCACTCACAGACTGCAATGCAGTGGTGTGTATGAGATACATTTTTTCAGAGTTAGCCCATATACACTGTCCTTCATTGTGCCTGATCTGTTAGTCATGTGGATCCACACAATTGTCAGTTCTGCTAATATAGTACTGAGGCTATTGGCTGTGGATCAGGTAAAATAAAAAAAGCAGTCCCATATAATGTTTTATAATGTTCATATGATCAACACGGTCATTCTGACAGACTGTAATACACTACAGGAAACATAGGAGGCGATATAGCTTTTACGGTTTATTTGCCCCAAGCAAGAAGCAATGGCTCTCCTCCAGTAGCAGCATCAGGACCGCTACTGGAAGGGCAAATTTGTGGATGAGTGGCCAGATCCTTGACTTTATCTCTCGCCGTCACAGGGGGGCTATAACAGATGAAGTAGTAATCATGACCACGAGGCATCTGCTGAGCAACGGACCAGAAAAATCTAGTTTGATGCTTGGGCCACTTTCAGAGTTTCTTAACTGCTTGTAGTTACAGTATTCATCCAGTTTATTAATCTGACATGTGCTTAGCAACTTTCATGCTTTATAACTCGTGTAATTATTTATTTAACTGCAATTTTGATGGTCAAAAATGACAAAAAAAATCGAAATGTCCAAATGTGTCATTTTATTCAAGTTGCCTGTTTAGCAAAAATGTTTTTTATTTTATGCATTTTAAAATTCAAAACACATTTGAGTCATAGTGGGTGGGCCATTGGCAAAAGTGGGTGGTCCCTGTTGGGCCCACCACTACTGATTGTTACACAACTAAACTGGATGGTGGTGGCAGCGAATGGAAAGGAACAGAAAAGAAGGCGGCAGAAGGGTTAGATTAGTGAGGATAAAGAATTACTGTTGATAAATATGTAAACAATCATTACTCCCTCATATTATAATAAGCTAATATGAATATGCAGGTAAGGTTACCTTTTAGCCCGAGCTTGCTTTGTCTGCTCTGGGATTCTGGTAAGGAATTGCCTCAAACTCAGAGCTGTCCTTTTTTTGCTAGAGGCAAAGATTAAGAAACCCCCAGAGGAAAGGAAAATTCAAAATAAGATCTCTTCTTTGTCTAGCCTATTGCTTCTAGACACATCCGAGCTCAGTTTGACATCAGTACGAGATTTTGACCATTTTCTCCCACTTCTTAAATTGAGCTCGAGAGAAAGAGCCTTCCCCTAATCTCTGATCCCAATCTAAGATCTTAAAATACTCTTTCTTTTCTCTCACTGCTCTGATCTTTATTTGTCTCAAATCATCAAATCTTGAGAAAACCAAGTCTCAGCTACCAAAGTCTGGCAGTTTTGAGATCCATAAGGTTGTTAAAGAGAAGAACACTGAGAAAAGCAAGAGAACCTCTGTCTTAAGTTGATTTTTTCTTTTGCTCCTTATTTCTTCTAAAGGGGGGATCGAGAAGAAACAAGTCAGACTTTAATAATCTCTAAATACGATGATTTATTTCTGATGAGACAAAGAAAAGACTGTTGTGAGAAGCTCAATCTTCCTCTGGGTAGGCCTTGAAACCCTGAGCTAAAGCGGCCGTAGCTTAAGTTCTGTTTGCGGTGAGTGAAATTAAGGGCACTTCTTCCAGTTTTGGGTCAAACTCAAAGGCGTAATTTTGTTTTGGTGTGTTGTTTTCCTTCCTCTTGACTCCAAAACACTGGTTGCCCTTTTCAGTTTTCAGTTTTAACACCAGCTCCGTCCTTCCCATTCTTTCTTTATAAGGATGCACACTGTCCCCTAATGGTGGGAAGAGCAACTGCAACCAGAGGACAGGATTTGGGCCTCCCAGAAGTCATGGCCTGTGTGCCCGGTTCCTTTACTGTTCTTCTGACCGCAGTGACCTGTTTGAAGGCCATCGCTTTGAAACATCACAGAAACAGTCACTCGTAAAAGGATAAAACGTGGGTAAATATAGTAAAAACAAAACAAAAAAAAGTCACAAGCGCCAGAGTCACCATTGACATGAATGATGCAAGAATTTCGTCAGTATAGTTTGACAGATATGACAGTGTGGCCTGTAAAAAACTTTTTTTTTTTTTTAAAAACTGAGAAAAAGTTGGTAAGTTCCTAAATGTGGCAGCTCCTAGCTGCCTGTCATAAATGAGTGGACAGACAGTGGGGCAGAGGGGCCTACAGGGGACCCTCTGCTAGAAGAATGAAATTCAACACAGGCCTTGCATTCTGAATGGATTCAGACTCAATTAAGGTTCTGTGCACTGAAACGCTAGCTTGTTAGCAGCTGTGACGTCTAAGAACTGTCAAATGTTCAAAAGGAGAGAGAGAGAGAGAGAGAAATAAAATAATGATTTACAGTATATGGATCAACACTGTAGGAGGTTGACTCACTGTTCTTAAAACACCCAACAGTTATGATCAATTCTGAATAACTAGCTGTTTTGGAGAGGGTTTAGGAGTGATGAATTGTTCACAGTGGTGGTGAATGGAACCAGACAGCTGCCTCTAAAAGCTCAACTCACAGAAAGTTCTTACAAGAAATTGTTATGAAGACGCTGCCCGATGCCTGAGAAGTTGTTTTACCAGAGTTTTGAGAAGCTTTTGGCCGAAAAATAAACCCATTTATGGTGGAGGGATACATGCAAGGTGTTGTGAGGTAAAATAGTCCCCAAAGAAAACTGATTACGTTCAGATTTGCCACTATTTTCCATCGTCAGCATTTCCTATAAACACTCAGAAGACACGTGTAGGTTCACTGGTGGGTTTGGATAGTAAATAAAAGGACTACATTTGTGTTATAAACAAGATGCCTGGTTCCATTCACATCCACTGTAAATCCGAGTTTGTCTACAATGAACCATTTCGCACCAAACCGACTTTCAATGACTGTCTTGAACTCTGGATTATTGAGGAATTTTATGCCTCCGTAATTATAATTTTATCATTTTAATGCATTGCTAATTATTGAAACCTGTGGAGAAACTGCAGAAAGGGTGTAAAGTGCAGCAGGAGTGGAGACGTTTTAGTATGATTTGAATTTGTTGCTGGGTGTTCAGACTTTTGCCATTTTTGACATCAAGACAAACAGGAAAAGGGAAGTGCAGAGAGAGTCATTTCTCAGCTATCACAGTACTTCATTTGGTCTTTAATGCAGACCGAAGAACAATATAGTATGTGTCAGTGTTGCCAATTTAGTGGTTTTCTTGCCAGATATAGACCTTTTGACCTTCCTTGGCAACTAAAAATTATATTTAGTGACTAGCGACCAATCTGGTGACTTCCTATGTTCTCTTTCCTACGTCTCAGCACAACCTATAATGTGGAATCAGCCGCTGTAGATACACAGAACATCTATAGAGATATTCTATAGGTCTAACCGATACTACACGTCTGATCCAAATGATCTTGATCATTTTGGTCAGCTGATCCATATAAAATGTTGAGTCAGTTAATAGTTAGTTAACCATATAAACAACAACAAAAATGACCCCTATACCGCCCCCACCCCCACTCCCACTCCAACCAACAACCCCACAGAACACCCAACCTGCAAGAACATAATCCCAAATCTCACTTCCAAACTTTACATTTTACAATACTGAATCCATTTCAGCTGCATAATGTATGCAAATGACACATGGTTGTGCCGTCACTACGCAGTCTAGCAACTTTTACCGATATTAAGAAACCCAACAGTGACTTCTGGTGAGACTTTTCTGGCAATGGCGTAGTGTGTGTGAGAGACTGCTCCACGCTTGTTGCTGCCTTGGGCTTGCAGGCCGAGCAAAGCCTGGGAAATTGGCCGGTTAAAATAGGCTCCTGTTTTGGGCGGCAGGCGCAAGGCTTGGCCCTCTCATTACATCGGATGGAAACTCCATGCAGACTGTGCAGACTGTGGCGTGTCTCTCTACAGCCTGGCAGGAAATCACTCTCATTTACCCACAAGCCTCGGCGCGCAACACGTCCCGGTATCTGGGCGGCCGTCAGCCCGTACACACGGGAACGAGGGCCTGCGACGTGTTGGAACGAATGGGCACGGATATTGGACTGCTGGATTGGATTGAAAGCGACGTGTTAAAATTCATAACGCGGCTTCGTCAATATTGATGAAAGAGGAGCCGCATCACGGGGTCGCCGAGTCCGAGAGCGTAAATACACAGCAAAACAACACCTGAGCCAAGACAGCGCTCGGTAACGAGCGGCTTTATGTCTCCAGATTCACTTCACTGCTTTACGCCAGTCAGACAATGCTAATATGTGCAAAAGAGAACACAACGCAGTGTAACACCTGTAGTTCATTCATGCTAATGCTAATGCCAGGCCAGGAATTGCTTTTTTTATTATTATTATATTTACTGTTTATAGGACCGAGTCGTTTGTTGCCATGTTACTGATGAACATTTACATTACAGTTTCAAATTAGTGTCACTTTATAGACGCAATAATAATTAACATCTGTTGCTTGTTTCTCTATTTATTACCCTCATGTAAAAACACACACACATAAAAGAACGGCCATGAAGAGGAGCGCGAACAGAAGAGTAATAATCCATTACCTCCAGACCACTATGGCATACTATTATTATTTTTTTTTACTGACCGTATTAAAATGCAGGAAGGTTTTACACTGGAGAATTATCACACCGTTGTGCCAGTAAATCACCTTGGCTTCTCAGCAAATGACTAAACATGGAGAGAAAAAAATAAAACAAAACTACCATCTGCTCGTTTGCTAGTTTGTCTGGCATTTCGGTTACACCACGAGGGGAAAAAAAAGGGCATTAGCGGCATAAATGAATAAAAGACACTTCAATTAAAATGACGTTAATAATGTATTTGTTCGTTAAGGAATTCAGAGGCTTAAAAGTGCATAATGGCCTTGTCAGTTATGTCCCAAGGGGCAGTGTGATCACTCTTTTAAAAAAAAAAAAAAAAGAAGAAGAAGACAGCTGTTGTTATCTCTCTTTCTTTTTTTAATTCCAGAAACTTTTATCAACATAAGATACTGGACTGAACGTGCTTCATCGTGTGATTAAGCTAATAAACCACTAAGACACTGTTGTGACCTTTTTGACCTTTTCTTAATGACTTAATGTAGTCAGTCAGCTAAAACATGGTATCTGAGGGCTGCTATGTGGTTAATGTAGTCAGTTTGATCCATGCTTATAGATTACAGTCATACAGGGTCAGAAACCACATAAGCAAGTCTGAGGAGGAGGAGAGTGTGTTGATTTTGGCATACAGATCACAGCATGCTGATTAGTGGAGTCTAACGATGTCTCCTCTATGTGCATCTACAATCATAATTCATTCATTTACTCATTTTCTGTAACCGCTTAATCCTCACTGGGGTCGCGAGTATCCAGAGCCTATCCCAGGGCTAACAGGCACGAGGCAGGGACTCACCCTGGGCGGGGCACCGGTACACACCATTCACTCACACACTCACACCTACGGTCAATTTAGAATCCCCAAATCACCTAACACGCATGTCTTTGGACTGTGGGGGAAACCGGAGACCCCGAAAGAAACCCACGCCATCACAAGGAGAACATGCAAACTCCACACACACAAGACCAGGACCCGGATTCAAACCACCAACCCTGGAGGTGTGAGGCAACAATCATAATAATAAGTAATAATAATAACTCTTTGCAATAAGATGCACCACTTGTGAGTCAGTGTGGAATCTTCAGTGCTCAGAGAGCTCTTGAACAGTCAAAGCCGGGAGCAAAGTGTACTTTTTGGGGTTTAAGCACAGGGACTGAGCTTTTTGTGTTTGGCAACAGCTGCAGTGAAAGCTTTGTTCAGTAGCAGCCCTATTATAATACAGATAAAGCTAACAAGCTAAAACTACCCTGAAGTAATGCCCTCAGGCTGTTTCACACCCACCAGCTACCCTGGCCTGACACACAGATTGTTAGTGACAGGTGCTGGAAACATGATTTACAGAAATGGCTACGGATGGCTACTAACATGTTAAAGCTAATGGGAACCACATAGCTCAGTTTTATTTGCAACATGCTAACTAGCTCTAGCTTTCTCACAATTAGTCTTGTTTGTAGTGTTAACATTTTGAATAATTGAATATTATTAATGAGCTTTTCTCCATGAATCTCAGTAATGGTTTGTCCATTTCTCTTTATGTTTTCCCATTTTCTCCCAGAGCCTGCCAGTCTCTGTCTGTCTGTTCGTCTGTCTTTCTGTCTGTGGGTTTGTCTGGAAAGCTGTTACTGAGGGAGTTCTGGGTTCAGCCAGTCACAGAAGACCATTCACTCTACAATTATTACAGTCAAAACTCCTGAAAAAAAGTACACACACTGCAGATTCATACTGGATTAAAACCCTTCCACAGTTATTACTGCTGGACTGTAAAAAAGTACACACACTGCAGATTCATACTGGATTAAAATCACTTCACAATGATTACTGTCAGACTGTAAAAACTACACACACTTTGTATTCATACTGGATGAATATCACCATACTATTATTACTGCAAGACTATAAAAACTACACACGCTTTGGATTCATACTGAATTAAAATGAGTACACTTTTTTTACTGTCAGACTGTAAAAACTACACACCTTGCAGAGTCATACTGGATGAATATCACCATACTGTTATTACTGTCAGACTGTAAAAACTACACACACTTTGGATTCATACTGGATTAAAATTAGTACACTTTTTTTTACTGTCAGACTGTAAAAACTACACACCCTGCTGATTCACACTCAATTAATATCACAGACGTCACTACTCTTCAGGAATACAGTCCGGATTAAACCAGTGCAGCTCACTGCGGGGCTTTAAATGTCTGTTTATCTGCAGGCCTGCATCTCTTTCTCATAAACAGCCGCATTAATCTGCGAATACTGCATAAGTTCAGCGAGAATTCCCATTAGTCCCAAAACGGTTTCACCCGGTAACGACTGAACATACATCATTTTCTTCCTGTACATTTATCACCGTGTCCTGACCTCTCCGAGTCTGCTGACATGCCTCGATAAAATCAACACCACGCAGCACAGATGTCCTCATGAGAGCAAGAACATTGTATTAGCTGGTCTTCAGACGCCCTGCAGACAGGTGCATTAGAATTCTGTCCCCTGACCAGGTGACTTTGAAGAGCATGACTTTTAAGGACAAAGAAAAATGAATGAATACACATCTGTACTATTTCATCCTGCAGAAGATTTAGCACATAATTAAGGACGTTCTGTAAATAAGCAACTGTCTTCATAACATCCACTATTATGCACGGATGTTCTGTAAATAACGGATGTTCTGTAAATAAGTAACTGTTTCCATCCCACCATTTTGGAGTCATAACTCTATGGTGCATTTGTAGATGTACTCAGATTTAACCATAAGTCACTAAAGAGCTTAATAAATACATAAATTAATAAGAAAAAAAAACCACAAGAAAGAAATATCTGATCAAGTACTAAAGTTTATGCAATTTTAGCTGGTGTTTCTCAATGATTTTAGTCTCGTCTGGATCTGCCATGTCGGTCTGTTTCGCTACTATAAAACAAACCACCAGGTTATATTAATCCCAGGCTAGGAAACAACCTGTAGGAACAATCCCAGGTTATATTAATCCAGTGCTATAAAACAAACCATTGAAATAATCTCTGGTTATATTCATTCCATGTTATAAAACAAACTGTAGAAATGACCCCAGGTCACATTAATTCTGTGCTGTAAAACAAACTGTAGGAGTAATCCGAGGTTATGTTACACCAGTGCTATAAAACAAACCATCAAAATAATCTCTGATTATATTAGCTCCATGTTATCAAAAAAACTGTGAAAATAACCCCAGGTCATATTAATCCCATGCTATAAAACAAACTGTAGAAATGACCCCAGGTTATATTAATCCCATGCTATAAAACAAACTAAAAAATAATCTCAGGTAATATTAACCCAGTGCTAGTAAACGAACCCTGGGTTATATTATTCCAATACTATAAAACAAACTTTAGAAATAACCCCACATTATATAAATCCTGTGCTATAAAACAAAGCATAGAAATAATCTCAGTTATTAATCCAGTCTGAAAAAAACAACCATAAAATCAACCCTGGTTTATGTTAATCCTGTGCTATAAAACAAACCAGAAATAATCCCAGGTTAGGTGAATCTGGTGCCTGACAACCGAGTTGACTGTGAGGGTAAATTGGGATTAAATTAGATTTTTGGACCTGTTTTGTCCTCATAATGAATCACTCATAAACATTAAAGAGCTGTGGTGTACTGACGTCACTCCACCGCCACTAATCCCATCTGAATGGTGCTTTAGAGACAGTAGGCCTGAAACCTGCTGCGGAAAGTAAGAGCGTTTAGGAAAGAGTGAATGGAGGAGCTCTCGCTGAAGCGTTAGCGGGTTCACGGGGTTGAGTAGGATGTGGGATGAAAGAGTTTTAGCAGTCGGGTTTGAGGACGCTAAACACAACCTAAGGGGAGAAGCTCAGGAGGAACAGGAGGTGTGGGTGGAGTTATTTTTTATTTCTATTTTTTAATCTGTACAGTAAAGGAATGGGGGGTGGGGGCATTCATCTACTGTCAGCAGTGAAACTGCAGTAAGTTTCTCTCTCTCTCTCTCTCTTTCTCTCTCTCTCTCACACACACACACATACACACACACACACACCTTCCCCCGTCCGTGCTCAGAGGAGCGGGTTAGCGTTATGTGCAATATGAATAAATAAAACAAACATGCACTTTTCTCCTCTCTCTCTCTCTCACACTCTCTCTCTCTCTATCTCTCTCTCTCTCTCTCTCTCTCTTTCTCTCCCTCTCTTTCTCTCTCTCTCTCTCTCTCCCTCTCTCTCTCTCCTCTCTTTCTCTCTCCCCTTTCTCTCTCTCTCCCTCCCCCTCTCCCTCTCTCTTTCTCTCTCCCCATTTCTCTCTCTCTCTCTCCTATTCTCTTTCTCTCCCTCTCTCTCCTATTCTCTCCCTCTCTTCCTCCCCTCTCCCTCTCTCTTTCTCTCTCTCCCTCTCTTTTTTCTCTCTTTCTCTCCCTCTCTCTCTCTCTCTCTCCCTCTCTCTCTCTCCTCTCTTTCTCTCTCTCTCTCTCTCCCTCCCCCTCTCCCTCTCTCTTTCTCTCTCCCCCTTTCTCTCTCTCTCTCTTCCTCTCCCTCTCTCCCTCTCTCTCTCTCTCTCTCTCTCTCCAGAAGGAGCTCAGGATGAAGATGAAGTCCACACACACCCTGGCGGTTGGCAAATAGTTTTTAGGCACATTATCACTGCCTTCTGGGAGCAGCAACGCATTACTTAAATCAATACTCATTTACACAGGTCAGCCTTCAAGAGACATAAACAGGGAGATAGCAAAACAAATGGTCAAGTAAAATGAACTTGTTTTAGAATGTAAACACATACAAACCTTTTAAAGTGTAAAAATAAAAACACAACTCACCCCACAGCGGTTTCCACAGCAACCCTGCTTTCCTGTCAAATTAATGAAGAGAGCCGGCGCTAAAACCTGAGAGAGAGACAGAGAGGGAGTTAGAGAGAGAGAGAGAGAGAGAGAGAGAGAGAGAGAGAGAAGCATAAAAGTAAAAAAAGATGAGCAAAAAGTTCCAAAACCCACTTAGAGGGTATAATTTAAGAACTAGATGTATTTCTGTGAGAAAATGCAAAATGTGAATGTGTGGTTGCTATAAAAGTGTTTGGAGACACCCAGACATTGGTTCTGTGGTCAAAGAAAAGTCTGTGCTAAAAAAATATTGTTCAGGCCGGCACTTTACCATTTTCCGTGTCTTACTCCAAATACATTCGATCATTTAAGGTGGAAACTGTGAATAAGAGTCTGGCGAACAGGGATCAGACTGTAACCGTTGGAGAGTGGAGCAAAAAATTGTCCCGGTGTCTCAGAATCTGTTAAAGTGTTCAGTAGCACACTCTAACACACTCACTTATGTAGCTTCTGACGTTGTACGTCTCACTGTTATCCAGAACTGTGTCCTGAAGTTTGGTAGTACAGTTAAACACTTTGAGGCCTGAACTCCATCCGACTAAACTTGGAGCGAAAAAAAATGTTTTTTACGGTAAACATGTTTTTTAAAGAAAGTGGTGGTGAATCCTGCATTCTTTCGAAGTGTGTGTTTAATGTTGGAGGTCATGACCTGTAAACACCCACACTGTATGCTTCTGCATGACTCACACACACATACACTCTGCTGGGTGGGGGGGCATTCACTTCTTTGGAAAATCACTGTCATATCACTGTTTTTGACGTTGAGAAGGAAAGAAGCCTTGATCTGTAGTAGAGGTGGGTGTTGCCACGGAAACTAACACATGTTACTATGGTGATATTTGTTATTGTTTCGGTTCTTCCACTGTAAAGCAGACGTTCAGTACAGGAGTCTCTGCTGCGTGTCAGACAATCTGACCTAATTTACCGTTAACACAAGAGAAGAACCAGGTCCAGCGCCACCTTGTGGACTTCAGGAGTAAAACTCTCAGAGTGGACATCTAAACCAAAATCAAAGCCTGTTAAGTATGCTTTAAACATTATAGAATAGTATTAAATAAATAAATAATGATACTTGCCGCTGCTGTATCGATATCATGCCCAAAATATCATGCCAAAAAATATCGCAACACGCTGTATCGATTTTCCCCCCACCTGTAATATAATTTTTACCAAAAAGGTTCTTAGGAGTAAAACCGTGAAACTACTTTTGGCTTCATAAAGAACTTTTTGATGGACAGATCGATTTTGAAAAATGAGATTTGCAAGGATTAAGAACCTTGCACTTCTAAAATGTTCTTTAAGTGATGCCTTAGAAGAACCATTTCAGTTCCCTAAAGAACCATTGCTGTAGGGAAGATACGAGTGTGAAGAACATTTTGAAGGTCTACAGAACCTTCTCATGACTTAAAAGTTCCTTAAGGTTCTTTTAGGTTCTTCGCACCTCACCAGTCTCAGTTACAGGAATGGTTCTTGTGAGAACCCTCGAACTGAAAGGTTCTTTAAGGACCTGAAGGTGGCTCTTCTACAACATCGCTAGAAGAGCCCTTCCTGGAACATTTATGTGGTGGTTCTGTGAACTTTAAGAAGATTCTGTACCAGTTAATGGTACAGCCAGGAAACTGTTGGCAGAAAAAAAAAAAACCCAGTGAAACCATAAATATCTCGAGTGCTAGAATGGAGGCTGCACCTTTCCTGCAGAGAAGAGCCTCCGCAGCTTTTACGTCTGACTGATCTGGGATCAGATTTACTGAAGGGTTTCTGAAGGGTGTGGTAGCAGATAAGAAACCGTGAGAGAACGTTACAGATCAATATAACTGGAAAACTGGAACTCTGGATCCACTCCAGTTCAGTCTGGATTGATTTTCCAGCTTCTATAAAACTTCTCCACTTCTTTAATGTTGCATTTACGTGCTCTTTAAACAATGGTTCTCTGAGGCTTCTGTACAGAACCATGAACACTCACCTCCTTGCTCTTAGCAAAAATTCAAAATAAGGGTTCTTCAACTTCAGTTGTTACCTCATGGTTTTTTAATGGTTCTATATAGGACCAAAAGGGATCCTATTTTTTGTCCTACACAATCATTAAAATGGTTCTTTGACTTGTTTTTGATGCTGTATAGAACCATTTTTTAAGTAACTCATAAAAGAGGTTCAGCACGATAGCGAAGAACCACAGAGGCAAGCAAATGGTACTTATGATTTGCCCTGATATTAAAAATGGTTCTTTACAGCACGAAACATTAAAGAACCATTTTTATTCTACATTTTGAACAGTTAAACTGCTCTTCACTATGATAGAAAACCCGTTTTTTCTATTGAAACGGTTCTATATAGCTCCATGGTTAAATGTTAAAGAACCTCTTTTTGCTACTTTAGTTTTTTTTGCTAAGAGTGTACCAAAAAGGTTCTTACAAAAGTGGAAAGAACCCTATATAAGGAGGTCTTCTGGAGTTGTCATGGTTCCTCTGCTAAAGAACCCTTGGAGAACCACGTTTTACTACTTTACAGAATAGTTTTTTGCTAAGAATATACAAGAAAAAGTTATCTGATGTGTTACAAAAGTGGAAATAACCCCATACAAGGAGGTTTTCTTTGGAGTTGTCAAGGTTCCTCTGCTAAAGAACCCTGGGAGAACCTCTAGGTGATGAAGAATGAGCTTACCATCAGCCCTCCTCCGACCAGACCGCCCATGTACTTCACCTCCTCGGTGAGGTTTCCGTCCCGGGCATACTGCACCGACCAGCCGGGGAAGAACAGGATGATGTTGCAGAGGACGGAGATGAAAGCCAGCGGGTACAGAGAACCCGCGATGAAGCGAGAACACCTTCCTGTACACATCCTGAAGCAGGAGGTCAGAGGAGCGGCAGTGGTGGAAGATCTTCTGATCTCACGCTGTTCTGAGAAGGTTCCTGCTGCTCGGCTCCTACTGTCTGAGCTCTGAGAGCAGATATTAACTTGTGCTCAGCCTGAGTATGGTGGGATGGGCCTGACTTCGTCAGACAGAGACACCCTGTGAGTGTGTGTGAGTGTGTGAAGGCCAGTGTGTGATGAAAAGGAACTCCAGCTATTTCCACAGGCCACACCTAGAGCTCTTATTGCTCCTGGTTTCATGTTAAAGAATCAGCTTTTAGCAGAGATAGATTCTCCTGCAGTTCACACTCTGTCAGTCCTTCAGCTCCTCCATATGTTTTAACCCTTTGAACTCAGAGTGTATAAGTAAAATCTGATTTCAGTAAATATAAATGGTGTAAAACAGTCTGAAACCGATGTTTGCACTCCTACACGCTTGCCGTTTCCTGCTCTTTCTCTCGGCGTGCCGCCGCTCGGTTGCTCTCCGGACCCCCTCCTTCTGCAGGTTTTCCCCACCCACTTGTGGGCGGAGACTATCCTGAAAGTTCTCTCGGGTTCAAAGATCTTGTTTTTTTCCCCGTTTGTTTCTAAGACCAAAAATAAAAGTAATTTGGATCTTTTTTGTTCTTTCTGGACATTAACGTGTGAACGTTTTTAAAACCCCAGTAGCAGTTATTATTATTACATGTTTTTTAAATTACAATAACTTTGGTTCTACGTGACATAGGAACACCAAACAAAGCTCAGTATGACGTCAGACACCTTGAGCATCCACACAAACCGGGGGAACTTCCAAATGACTAGTTATTTTGTCGTATGACGACAATTTACCATTTCTTGTGCTTCCGGCATGGATCTGAGCTGTTCGGGTTCTAAGGGTTAATACAAATTAGGAGACACTGGTTCTCCACTCGGATCGGTTCCTACTAGTCAGGAACCTGTGGGGCATCATGACGGCTGGAGATATATCATATCTCACATCTCCCCAAATCCTGGCTGGACTTTTTTAGGTCCCTGTAAGAGAGCGTGTCCTGGAAAGGAGTGATGGACATTCGCCTGAACCCAAACACAGTCTGAGAATGTTCTGTCCAAACAGGACAGCGGTATCACCGTGCAGTGGCGGGAGTACCCCTCATTAGATAAAATCTTAAAAAAAAGATAAATAAAATAAGACAACCATGTGTGGCACGGTGGTGCACTAGGTGGTACCATTACTTTGTCAATGTTTATGTTCTACAGAAGTGGATACAATTTGATTTTCCACAACACATGCCCTTAAAAGCTATGGAGAAATAGTATTTGATGAAACAGATAATTGGTTATCTGTGACTGACATTTACACTAGCTTGCCCCAGTGGTAAGCTAACTTATCACAAAATTATCTACAGAACATCCAAGGGATGTCTTGGTCTCCACCAGAGACAGGCTGGGGGGCTTTGCCCCACCCACTTCTGAAACCAAGGTTACAAGTTTTGCGCTGTGTGAGTCAGTTAGCTCTTGATAGAGCTGCTTGTGTGTGTTTGTGTGTGAGTGTGTATGTGTGTGTGTGTGTAGGAGCCTGTTAATGTTCTATCTGTATGCTCATGTTCTCACAGGCGTCTCTCTGGCTGCAGTTCTGCTCTAAACCCACTCTTGTTTACCTAAATCATTGTTTCTGGATTCTGCAGAACCGTGAAAGATAATGCTATTCAATGCCCGCATTCCATACACTCACTCACACACACACACACACACACACACACACACACACACATACATACATACACACATGATCACAGTCATATCCGGTGACCACACCCTTAGGCCTCGTTTCTGATTCCTCTGATTGTCTCCATCCATTTTGTTGTCACACATAATCTAACTAACACATGTGTGTACGGTGTCAGGTGCCAAATACAGTCATGATTCATTTCTACAAGGCTGTTTACATCCCTTAGAATTAAAAATGTATTTTCTATCTCTGTACCTTTAAGATAATTTAATGTAAATATGTAAACAAGCTCCGTTCCTATTCACTGCTCTATATTATGCTTGGTTCAAAAAGCAGTCCGGGTTGAAACACTGCTTATAACTTCAGTGTAAATGGGCGGGGCCAAACTGCTGGATGCATGTCACTGAGTATTTGTGACCTCACAGGAACAACATTGAATTCGAAAGAGATTTTTGCCACCTAGTTTCCATGAATGGACTGTGAGGTATGGACTGAGGAGTGCAGAGAAGAACATACAGTTCTGAGCAAAAGTCCTGAGCCCATTCATTTCTTTATATTTGGCTTTGAATCACCTTGTTGGTGCAAAATCCTGTTTTGCCTTCTGTCAAACTCTCTTATCTTTGGCGTACTGATAAGATTAAATGAAAGAAATGGGAACAAATGTTTTACTGTGACAGCCTGCAAAGTGCCTAAAAATACAAGGAGCCTAGATAAAGGTGTTCCAACAACTCATCTGCCCACTGAAGGGTTGAAGATCTCTGCTGATCAACTGCATTCAGTGGAAACTGAGCTTTCACCAAAGTTTTGCTTTAAACACCAGACACCAAAACCATCACGGAGGTCCAGAGGGATCTTCAGAGGAGCAGCAGGGTTCCTGGTGGTGGTCTGTTAGCCTGAGCTGAAGGACGAATCG
Organism: Brycinus macrolepidotus; assembly: GCA_037974445.1. Classification (NCBI taxonomy): domain Eukaryota; kingdom Metazoa; phylum Chordata; class Actinopteri; order Characiformes; family Alestidae; genus Brycinus; species Brycinus macrolepidotus. The sequence continues at coordinate 4,666 of JBBPCZ010137109.1, read as the reverse complement.
GGGCCCCAGATGTGTGTATTTTCTGAGCCCCACAACTTCATCCTTTTATGGGAAGTTTATCCTTCAGCTGCAAGAAGGCTGTCAAGGAGCGGAAAAAACACAGATAAGAGTCTCTCAGAGCTTCAGGCCAGCTGAAGTTTGATGTAATGAATGAAAAGCGCTCTGTGTGTGTGTGTATGTGTGTGTGTGCGTGTGTGTGTGTGTGTGCATGTGTGTGTGTTTGTGTGTGTGCATGTGTGTGTCCTGGCTTGGCTAGTTTGCAAAGCAAATTGTCCTAAAGCAAGAGAGAGAGACACTTATACCGAGTGTTGGGGAGAAGGAGGACCACCCTACCCCCCAGAGAGAGAGAGAGAACAGTTATACTGAGTGATGGGGGAGAGGGAGGACCATCCTACACACTCAGATAGAGAGAGAGAGGACAGTTGCTCTGAGTGATAGGGGAGAGGGAGGGCAGTTATACTGAGTGATAGGGGAGAGGGAGGGCAGTTATACTGGGTGATGGGGGAGGGGGAGGACAGTTATACTGAGCTTTGTCAGTAGTAATATAGTCCTCTATCATCACGGAAACAGAATAACGTCCTCGTAGTGAAGTCTGTCCTCTCGGCAGAGACGCAGACAGGCGCGGCCGTTTCAGGCTGAGGAACAGAGATAAAAATGCGGTCAGTGTTTGAGCAGATCGAACAATCTGGTTTACATTGTGTGAGTATGCGGGCGAGGTGGTGGGGGGGTGTTGTAGCCGATGACACACATCCTGAAGGGACGTCAGGTGGTGTGTTTTCACAGTGAAGGCCACACCTGCAACTGAAGGTTAAACTTTAACTGACCGCTCCACAACGAGGAATTACGGTGAGTCAGACTGACCGAGGTGTGTGTGTATGTGTGTGTATGTGTATGTGTGTGTGTGTGTGTGTGTGTGTGTGTGTGTGAACAGGCCTCTGTTACTGACCTGCTAAACCTCTAATTACTCAGGACGAAAGTCACTCAACCCCCCGTTCCCCGATCTCTTCTTTATTTTTTATCAAGACCTTTTGTTTATTTGATTGTTATTGTTGTTGTTTATTGTTAAACATGTATCACGTTAATCTAGTTTATAAGATCAGTTTGTGAATAAAATTCATTGTTTGTGCACCATGGATGTAATAAATTAGTCAAAGTCCTTGACCCACCATGACACACACACACTAACACACATACACACACTCACACACACACACACACACACACACGCACACACACATATTATAAACACTGTATTTGGATTAAGCTGTAAGATAAACTGATCATAAAGTCCTAATGTTGGTTCACACTCGTTATGCAACTCCCGTTTACTCATGATGAGAAGATAACGAATCCGAGCAACCAGGTCACCATAGCAACACAGTCATGGGCAAATGTTTATATTTTCTTTTTCTTTCTTTCTCTCTTTCCTTCTTTCTTTCTTTCTTTCTTTCTTTATTCTTTTAGCTCAATTAATAGAAAGAGTGAGTGAACTGAGCAGAAAAATGTGTGTGTTCTGTGTAGAGAGTGTGTTTATTTTTCCTCCTGTCAACTTTAGGGTCAGTTTGAGCCCATTCAGGGTCTCAGATCTCTAAATTAACGACTGATTCATATTTAATGACTTTCAACACTGTAACAGGGACGTCTGGGAAAACAGATGAACTTGATGGTGTGTTTTCAGTTTTCAATTTACACACGGCTGTCCTGGGTAATACTGAGGTTACAATAACATGCAATTTTATAATTATCAATGAGGATGATATTATTTTTATGTTACATTTTATAATTGTGTTATTTTATATATTTATAATGAATATAATCTGCAAAATTCTTCTCAAATGTTATAAATAATAAAGATCTGCACTTATTAATAATATGGCCAACCTTCTGTCCAACTTTAGGTGGATCAGTGAGGTTCTTTCTGAACCGCTGTCCTTGACCCACCACAACACACACACACACACACACACGTTTCCGTGGTGTAATAAAGGGGAGTGGCCTCAGGCCAGGTGACGGCCGAGTGACAGCACTGCAGGAGGTGTTTCATTTCAGTGTGTTTCTCATTTACAGCTTAGTACTCCACCGTACCTGGTACCAAACACACATACACATATACACTCACAATATACACACACACACATAGACACACACACACACACATACACACACACACACACACACACACACACACACACACACACACTATGAGGACAGTGATGGTCACTATGGAGATGGTGATGGTCACTATGGAGATGGTGATGGTCACTATGGGGATGGTGATGGTCATTATGTGGATAGTGTTTGTCGTTATGTGGATGGTTATGGTTGCTATGTGGACGGTGATGGTCACTATAGGGATGGTAATGGTCACTATAGGGATGGTGATGGTAACTATGTGGATGGTGATGGTCACTATGAGGATGGTGATGGTCACTATGGGGATGGTGATGTTCACTATAGGGGTGGTGGTCACTATGTGGATGGTGATGGTTGCTATGTGGACAGGGGTGGTCACTATGTGGACAGTGATGGTTGCTATGTTGACATTGATGGCCACTATGGGGATGTAATGTTCACTACGGGGACGGTGATGGTCACTATGGAGATGGTGATGGTCACTATGGGGACGGTGATGGTCACTATGGAGATGGTGATGGTCACTATAGGGACAGTGATGGTCACTATGGAGATAGTGATGGTCACTATGTGGACAATGGTGGTCACTATGTGGATGCCGATGGTCTGTATGGGAATGGTGATGGTCACTTTGGAGACGGTGATGGTGATTATGTGGACGGTGATGGTCACTATGGGAATATGTGACCATCATATGGGGATGGTGATGGTCACAATGTGTATGGTGATTGTCACTATGGGAATTGTGATGGTCACATTGGGGGTTGGTGGTAGTTGCTATGTGGACGGTGACGGTCACTATGTGGATGGATGGTCACTATAGGGATGGTGATGGTCACTATGTGGACAGCGATGGTCACTATGGGGATGGTGATAGTCACTATGGAGACGGTGATGGTCACTATGGGGATGTTGATGGTCACAATGTGTACAGTGATGGTCACTATGGGGGTGGTGATGGTCACTATGTGGACAGTGATGGTCACTATGGGGATGGTGATAGTCACAATGTATACGGTGATGGTCACAATGTGTACAGTGATGGTCACTATGTGGATGGATGGTCACTATGGGGATGGTGATGGTCACTATGTGGACAGTGATGGTCACTATGTGGACAGTGATGGTCACTATGGGGATGGTGATAGTCACAATGTGTACAGTGATGGTCACAATGTGTACAGTGATGGTCACTATGTGGATGGTGATGGTGACTATGGGGACGGTGATGGTTGCTATGGGGACGGTGATGGTCACTATGTGGATGGTGATGGTCACTATGTGGACGGACATGGTCACTATGAGGACAGTGCTCGTTCAGAAAAAACAGTGAACATCTGAGGTGTGTAAAACGCTAACAGTCCTAATAGTATTAGAAAAAAAGTCATTACTCATGCACACTATTCCACATAAGCGATCAAAATTTCCTTGTATATATTTATTTATTGCTGTTTCTTTTTATTGTACAGTCTGGGAGCGACAGAGGAAACAGTTCATTGTAAGAGCTTGTATGTGACAAATAAACGACCTTTTTATTATTATTATTATTATTATTATTATTATTATTATTATTATTATTATTGTTGTTGTTGTTGTTGTCGTTGCTGTTAACATGATGCTAAATAGGCTGTTTACTGCTGTTGTTCAGCACACGTGGGACTTTTAATGAAAATCCCAAGAATAAACTGTTACTAAGCTAAACTATTAAACAGTTAAACTGTTACTTAACTAAACTGTTATCTAGCTAAACTGTTATCTGGTTAAACTAATACCTAACTAAACTGCTATGGAACTGAACTCTTCCCCAGCTAAACTGTTACCTATCCATACTATTACCTAACTAAACTATAACGTTTTTGTATTTGGCAGAACAGTGGCATGAACTTACCTCCAACAAAACAAAAATCTTGATAAACAAACAGCTTTTTAACACCCTGCAGCACTGCTGTAACTCAACACTGTGAGTGTGTAGTATTCAGTATAAACTGGTGCAGTGTGTAGTATTCTGTATATACTGGTGTAGTGTGTAGTATTCAGTATATACTGGTGTAGTGTGTAGTATTACGTATATACTGGTGTAGTGTGTAGTATTACGTATATACTGGTGCAATGTGTAGTATTCAGTATAAACTGGTGTAGTGTGTAGTATTCAGTATATACTGGTGCAATGTGTAGTATTTAGTATATACTGGTGCAGTGTGTAGTATTCAGTATATACTGGTGCAGTGTGTAGTATTCAGTATATACTGGTGCAATGTGTAGTATTCAGTATATACTGGTGCAGTGTGTATTATTCAGTATATACTGGTGTAGTGTGTAGTATTCAGTATATACTAGTGTAGAGTGTAGTATTCAGTATATACTGGAGCAGTGTGTAGTATTCAGTATAAACTGGTGCAATGTGTAGTATTCAGTATATACTGGTGCAATGTGTAGTATTCAGTATATACTGGTGCAGTGTGTAGTATTCAGTATATACTGGTGCAGTGTGTAGTATTCAGTATATACTGGTGTAGTGTGTAGTATTCAGTAT
>JBBPCZ010137081.1:0-21240 GCA_037974445.1 Brycinus macrolepidotus | reverse complement strand
TCTACACACCTTCACACGCACCATCATACATCTACACACCTTCACACACACCATCATACATCTACACACCTTCACACACACCATCATACACACTTTTACACACACCATCGTACATCTACACACCTTCATACACACCATCATACATCAACACACCTTCACACACACCATCGTAAATCTACACACCTTCATACACACCATCGTACATGAACACACCTTCACACACACCATTGTACATCTACACACCTTCACACACACCATCGTACACCTACACACCTTCACACGCACCATCGTATATCTACATACATGTCGTACCCAAGTTTATTAGATCCATGTCGCACAGAGTGATTTGTAATTATCTTAAATGATTGCTGAAATAGCACAGTATGTAGAAGGCATTACTGTGAGCTGTAAAAATGAACTGAACTTCAGTATTGCAGGTTTCAGACGAGACCAGGGCTGCTGTTCACAAAGCCAGAGTGATCTGGGATCAGATTCCTTCATATTTATGATTTTACACAAATTGACTATAGATCAGCACTCCTGCTCCTGAGGCAGTTTGTGAAAACAGATCCTGTTGTGTTAAAAGGCGCCGCAGTGTTTGGATCCAGACTGAAGTTTATTTCATTTTTACAGCTCATAGTAACTCACACAGGAAAGGAAATTTCAAAATAAGACTCTTCTTTGTCCAGCCTGTTACTTCTAGACATAACTGAGCTCAGTTTAACATCAGTATGAGATTTTGACCATTTTCTCACACTTCTTAAATTCTGCTCCTGAGAAAGAGCCTTCCTCTAATCCCAATTTAAGATCTTAAGATGCTCTTTCTTTTCTCTCACTGCTCTGATCTTTGTTTGTGTCATATAATCAGATCTTCAGATAAACCAGAAGATACAAAAGAAAACTTGGTTGTCTTATGAATAAGTCTGTACAACATCTGAAATTTGTCTTAGTGATCAAATTCAAGTCTCAGCTACCAAAGTCAGACAGTTTTAGATCCATGAGGTTGTTAAAGAGAAGAAACTGAGAAGCCGATGAGAACAGCAAAAGAACTTCTGTCTTAAGTTGATTTTTCTTTTTCTCCTTATTTCTCCTAAAGGTGGGGTTTAATAGAAACAAGTCAGATTTCAGTACTCTCCAAATAAGAAGATTTATTTGTGATGAGACAAAGAAAAGACAGAAAAGACGGTGTGAGCAGCAGAATCTTCCTCTGGGGGTGTCCTAAACCACGTTCACTAGTCCATTTCACCTTAATGAAGAGCTGGATGCAGTTTGAGTGGGTCCAGAAAGGTTTTGGGAAGAAAAGATTTGGGTGACTATTGACTTCTAGTGTTAACAATGTTAGCTTCGTAGCTCCAGTTCTAAAGTAAAGAACCAAAATATGGACTCCAAACCTGTCTCGACTGATCGACCACATCTGGGGAGGTGGAACATTGTAGAGGTTTGATTTTTTTGTCAAACTGTTTCTTTATTAGAAGGTGGTTTAAACCTGGTCCTGCTGTGATACAGACCTGACCTGAGACACACACACACACGCAGGAACTGAGCACTGCAGTCAAACATTTCTTGATGCAAATATTTCCTGTTTGGCAGAGAGAAAATGAAGCTGTTTTTTATTTTAGCTGTGATTATTCCAGCAAAAACAGGAGCAGATGGAGGTTAAGAGTCAAAGTGAAATATGAATTCACACCCGAGAGCGGAGAGAAATAAAATAATCCGTCAGGCCCCTTTTTGATGGATATAATGACTCTCTCTGCGGAAAAATGTGTTTTTGTTCCCTTTTGTTAATGCCGTGTAGCTGCGGTTTCTTCCCGCCGAACGTTTTGATTAATGCGCGACCGCAGCGATCATAAATCTGCTGAGGACGGTTTGTCTAAAAGATTTTAGACATCACTACTTCCTTCTGTTTTCACTTCATCAGGAACGGCCCATCAGCCGGGAGCGCCCGGATCGCGCTTGTTTAAGGCCGCAAGCGAGAAATAATTAAAGCGCGAGGAGGGCTAAAGGGCCTGTAGTGGAGAAAACCAACTTCTGTGACATTAAACTTTAGAACAGTATTAGTAAAATCTGATTTCAACAAATAAATATATAGTGTGAAACAGTCTAAAACCGGTGTTTGTTCTCCTACACACTCACTCGCTGCCACTTGGCCGCTCTCCGGACCCCCTCCCATTTGTGGGTGGATACTATACTGAAAGTTCTGCCAGGTACAAAGATCTTGTGTTTTTTTATGTTTGTTTCTAAGACCTAAAATAAAAGAAATTTGGACATTTTTGTTTTTTATGGGCATTTGCACGTGATGCCATTTTTAAAACTCCAGGTCCAGTTATTATTATTATTACATGTTTTTAAATTACAATAACTTTGGTTCTACGTGACACAAAACAAAGCTCAGCATGACGTCTGACACCTCGAGCATCAACACAAACTGGGAGAACTTCCATATCTGGAGTTGTTTTACCATGTGATGACGATTTACTATTTGTTGCGCTTCATGGATCCGTGCAGCTCCCATTCTAAGGGTTAAAGTGATGCTTCGGCCACATTTTGAGTGCTGAACATCCCAAAATGTGTGGCCTTTGGCTTCATTCCCTGAGTAGGACTTTCAACAGCTGTGAAGAAAGATCTGAGCAGCTTTCTGTTTACGTTACTTCAGAACTGACAAAGAAAACACATTTATTAAAAAAAAACAATATTTTGGAAACTCCCCAGATCCTGAAATGATTCCTTCCTCCTGACTGCTTTGTGAACAGCAGCCCCGGTGTCATCTGAAACCTGTAGCATTAAAGTTCAGTTCATTTTTACAGCTCACAGTAAGTCATACTGTGTTCTAAACCACATCCACAAAACTGATCCATCTTAATGAAGAGCTGGATGAGGTTTGAGTGGATCCAGAAAAGTTTCCTTCATATTTATGATGTCACAAAAACTGATTTTAGATCAGTTTGTGAAAAAAGACTCTGTTGTGTAAAAAAGTGAAACAGATTGAAGTTTAGTTCATTTTTACAACCCACAGTAAGTAATACTGTGTCTAAACCACATCCACAAGTCTGATCCACCTTAATGAAAAGCTGGATGTGGTTTGAGGGTCCAGAGAAGTTTTGGAGATGAAAAGATTTGGGTGACTACTGACTTTTAGTGTTAGCGTCGTTGTGTAAATTTAATGTTTCACTGAATTGCTCCTTTAAGTGATCTTCAGATGCATGGCGGTGGCATTCATCAAGTGTGGAGCTTGAAAGCATGAGACAAACTACAAATACTTATCGTTTCATAAGTTTGCTCATCATAAAATGTTTTGGTGTTTCTTTTTCTTGAGTGATAATTTTTCTCTTTTTTTCTTGGTTTTAATCTTTAATATCACAATCAAGACTTAAGACAAACAAATAAACAGGACACTATAAAATACTCCAGACAAAAAATATGAAGAACGTTAAGGAACGTCTATAATGTGTATATATATATATATATATATGAGTGTGTGTGTATTTGTGTCTGTGTGTCTGTGTCTGTAAAAAAAAATGAACAACAATAACATCATTTGAGTGAGGGTGCTCAAAATATGCATGACTTCATGTCCGTCTTAAAGGTACAGGAACACAAACAGCTGGTTTAATTCTGAGTCATAAAGGGAGGCTGGAAAAATAAACTGGGATTGTTTTTGGTTCATAAAACCACACAGAAATGATACGTGGAACTCAGTGAGAAAAATAGCATGCAGGAAAAACACAGTAAAACCGGGGGTCTGTGTATAAAGGACCATGATCCCCAGAGTTCACCTGAGAAAGACACAAATAACATCTTATTAACATTCAGCCATCATGACATCATGTGGGCCTCCTTTTGTGTGTGTGTGTGTGTGTGTGTGTGTATGTGTGTGTGTGCTGCTACTGCTGTTTCTCAGACGTTCTCCAGACGCCCGAACAGCAAATTAGCTTTTCACCTCGCTGCGCCCGACACTCTGACAAAACAAATAAACATCTGAGTATCAGCGCGTGTGATGAATATTTTCAGTCGGCTCCGTTTATCCTGTCGTGGCCGGTGGTCCAGGTTCTGATCCGCTCAGTCTGGCCCCCCGGGAGAACACGATGAAGTAATGATGCTGGTTTGTATGGTTTCACACACACACACACACACACACACACACACACACACACACACACACACACTAAAATACATTAGAACATTAAAACTTGATCAAACTCTACATGGGAGGTCAGTATATATACACATATACTGCTGGATACATAGGAATCACTATTTCTATGAATAGTGAAAGTAGGGGGTCCGAACCTGTGACTTTTTGTGCTCATCAGGTTCACAGGCAAGTGTTTTACCCACAAGGCTACTACCACCCCTACATGAGATATGTGAGATATTGGCACTGTCTGTGTGATTCTTACGGAAATTCGGCCAGAGTGCAATGTGATGACTCTCGGCACCACTTCAACCACATGCTAGAACAAGAAATAACCTTAACAACAACAACAACAACAACAATAATAATAATAATAATAATAAAGCCGTAACTACTGCAACAACCATCAAGAATAAGAATAAAAATAAGAATAAAAATAACAATAAGAGCAAGAATTAGTGTAAGATTAAGAACAAGAAAAGGAACAAGAATAAGAATAAGAAATTTTAATTAGCAACCTAAAAAGGGTTCTTTACGAAAAGGTACTGGTTCTTCAGTACTATGAACACACAAAGAACTAGTTTCTTGTCTGAATACACAGTTTCCCAGAAAAACTCCCTTTATGTGAAGGTTCTTTATACATTTGAAAGGTTCTTCACACTCATTTATAAACTAAAACTTTCATCTGTCACCCTAAGAACACTTTATAGCACATTTTTGTGAATAGATAATGGAAAGTTTACCTTCTGAGAGACATTTCTCCTTTGGGAAAAGCCACACATGTCCTCCCCCTGTCAGCGCTCATCAGCACTTAAACCTTTAATGTGTTTAAACCACCGCCGGGCCCAAAGAGTTTCAATTACACAATATAACATGAGAGGAGAGCTGTACTGTGAGATATTGGCACTGGTTGTGTGATTCTTACGGAAATTCGGCCAGAGTGCAATGTGATGACTCTCGGCACCACTTCAGCACCACATGCCAGAACAGGAAAGGACCTTCCCCAACTGTTGCAACAAAACTGGAAGAGTATAATGGCTAAAATGTCTTTGTGTGCTGTAGCATTAACATCACTCTTTCCTGGCACCAAGGGGACCGGACTCTGAAAAACAACCCCAGTCTATTATTCCTCCTCCACCAAACTTTACTATTGGTACTATGCATTCCGGTAGGTGGCATTTTCTATTGGCATTCCTCAAACCTAGGTTTGTCCTTCAGACTTCCAGATAGTAAGGCATGATTCATCATTCCAGACAACACATTTCCACTGTTTACATTCTACGTGGTTTAGCACAAAGCTGAAAGCATATAATCCCATTATTCCCGCTCCACCGAACTTTACACTATGCATTCACATTCATCAAACCTAGATTTGTCCATCAGACTTTCAGACAATGAAATGTCCTTCACCACTCCAGACAACATTTTAGTCAATTATATTCTCCCACCTTTGTGCTAAAGCACATAACATGTAAACATCACCATATATTTAGCTAAAACGTCTTTGTACTTTGTAGCATTAACATCACCCTTCCCTGGAACTAAAGAGCCCCAACCCAGGAAAACAGCCCATTATTCCCCCTTTACCAAACTTTACTTTTGGCACTATGCATTCCATTAGATGATGTTCTCATCACATTAATCAAACGTAGATTTGTCCATCAGACTTCCAGATAGTGAGGCATGATTCACCACTCCAGACAACATATTTTAGCCAATTATGTGCTTCCAACTTTGTGCTATTCCATGTAGCATGTACACATCATCAATTGTCTGTTGCATCACACACTAGAGAGCTCCAATTTGCCTCTGGATGCAAGGGCTGTGCAGCTTCATGAAAGGGGTTCCCATGGCTGAGTAGCTGTGCACATGCTTAAGATCACTGAGGGCAAAGCCAAGCATTGACTGGAGGACTGTAAAGCATGCCGACACTTGACATTGCCCATATTGATCTTAGGCTTGTGTGCAGCCCATAACCCATTTAATGAAGGTTTTGATGCACATCGCTTACTTGCAGAGTAAGCCCCAAGCTCCCGACGCACAGTTCTTGCCTTCAGAGGCAGACTGGAACTCTGTAGTGATGCAATACAGGATCAGTGATGTTTACATGCTACATGCTTTAGCACATGGTGGACCTGCTCTGAGAGTTGACAGGTAAGCCGTTGCTGCTTCCATTTCACAATAGTAGCATCTCAAATTGACTGGCAGTAGCACTGTGGATTGAAACTGCGTTCCTTGGTTTCACCAGCCCTGTAGCTCTTGACCTCGGTAAATTGGCAGCTAATATGTGCATCCACATGGTTCCAGAAGATCTCTATGTCTTTGAAACGCCTTCTTGGTTTGAAGTACACAAGTGGTTGCAGTACTGGTCCCTGCATTGTTTTTCTGGTGTGCGTGCCAAGTTCTTCACTGGCAGTCAGTCAGACCGGATTGCGGCACCCGTTTAGCTCAGTACCACCAATACCAGAGCTGGTTCTTACTATAAGTGGAAAAAGCAGTTGTTTGATGGCTTGCGGGTCCTCGATTTGCACTCTTTTATAAAACTGATTCATCCTTGTTTATAGAACAACAAAAAGAGTCCAGATATTTCCTTTGTTTTTCTGATTGAAATGAGTTGTGTACTCATTATTTTTCTCCCACATGCAAAAGAATCTAAATTGGGTTTGTGGGGGCCACTAGCAAGATGACCCCAAATGTCCAAAAATGGCTGTGAACACTGCTATAGAAATAAAAACAATGATTTTGTTGGGTTTATTATTGTTGATCAGGCACCGAATTGCCAACACCTTATACCTTTAAGATTAAGGTTAATATGTCCAAAGGATTAGCACATGCAAAAGTTTTGGCACCTCTTTAGAAATGTATTTCCAAGTGAAAATATGTACATCCTCTACACAAAACACACTTCCGCACATTTTAATGCACGATTAATGTTTATTCACTGAACTTAACAAATTGGAAAAAAATATATAATATTAATTGTGGCCTGTTATAAAGTTATGGCACACTTTATATTGTATGTTTTATGTTTTTACAGTGTATTAAACTTAGCAAATTAATAGAAATTGTGCACTACAATGTGCAAACAATACCGTCATTTTTTCATTTATTTGTCATGATCTTCTGGACAAACTTTATGCAAATGATCTGCACAACAACCAATCAGATTGTTGATATATAACACGTTAACCATGCCTGCGGTCACACGCCCAGATTCATCATTCCAGCAATTGAGTGATTGAACATTAGATTAATGTTTTACATTTAAAAGCAATTTTGGGCCACTTAGGGACACATAACTGTCCTACAGTCCTGCATGCAGTTTTTTTCATAAGATTCCGGTATTTTAGGGTCAAAGGAAAGGGAAGCATCTTGGCTGTGAAAATAAAACACACAAACAGACACACACAGATCTTTACTGCATTCAAATAATTTTTTTTTAAGCCCCACAAATACCCTCACTTTCCAAATCCCTGCCTGAACAGGTTAATTACAGCAGCATTCAGAGCATTCACAGCTTTCTGTTCAGAGGCACTTTAGGTTAGGTGTGTGTGTGTGTATGTATGTATGTGAGAGAGAGAGAGAGAGGGAGAGAGAGAGAGTTGGGCTTGATTAGACTGAAGGCAGAAGCACATCTGGAATACAACCTCAAACACACACACACACACACACAAAGTTAAAAAAACAAAGAGGAAATTACAGCCGCTGAACGCTGATTCAGTGTGGAAAGTTTTCTCGTGGTTTTGTTTTCTCTGATGGACGGTAAAAGCGCAGGTGTGTGTGTGTGTGTGTGTGTGTGTGTGTGTGTGTATGTGCGTGTGCCGTCTTTGATATCTGAGTGCACATGTTTCATTCAGAGCAGTTTTGGCCGATTTCAGAGGAAACGCTTTTGGCCAGATTCTCTCGGACACCATCCAGATCGCTCTACAGGTGCTGGACGGATCAATACTGCGTCGTGATTGGCTGACTGATAAAGCACAGAAACTCAATACGCCGCCTTCATCAGGCCGGGCCGATCGGCTCTGCGTTAATTAACGAGCAGGGAAATGGAGGGAGGCAGGAATAATAAAAGAATAATGTGGAGTTTAAGAAGCCGTAATTAAGGTTCTGCAGGTTCCTCAGCCCCGAGTTCAGACTGAAATCTGAGATGACTTTTAATTATGGCCCAACTATCATCAATACCGAGCAATGATACACTCACTGCAGAGAGAGAGAGGGGAAGAGAGAGCATTACTCTGACATGCAATAAATCATGTGTGTGAAAGGCTCCAAAGCTTTTATCCTGACTTTACTCTGCAGATCTTTCCTCTGTCTGATCCCACTGCCTCTGTTTAATCTCCTCTATATACTCGTTCTACTCATATCCTAACTGAACCACCTGATGAAGAGAACCACCTGATGAAGAGAACCACCTGATGAAGAGAGCCTTGGTTCCTCTCAATGGTTTTTCATGTTCTTAGGGAATCTCTATTTTTGAGTCGTAGATTTTCTAATTTGACGTTCCTCATGCTCTTAGGGGGTCTGTCTTTTTGAGACTTAGTTCTTCTCAATGGTTCTTTTTAATGTTCTTATAGACTTTCTCCTTTTGAGTCTTGGTTTGTCTTAGCGATCCTTCTTAGTCCTCTAAGGGTGTCTTGGTTCTTTTCAGTGGCACATCCTCTTGCTTTTAAGGAGTCTTGTAGGGTGTTTCTTTAATTAAGTCTTGGTTTCTCTCAGCCATTCTTCTTCACGCTCTTAGGGAATTTCCCCCCTTGAGTCCTGGATCTTCTAATTGGACTTCATGCTCTGAGGTGGTCTTTCTTTTTAAGTCTTGAATTCTCTCAGAGGTTCTTCTTCAAACTGGCTCTTAGGGAGTCTCAGTTCTTCTCTGTGTTTCTTCCTCATGCTTGTAGGGAGTTTCTCTATCTAAGTCGTAGTCCCTCTCAGTGGTTCTTCCTAATGCTCTAAGGCTCATACTCTTATAGTGTTTCTCTTTTTGGGTCTTGGTTCCTCTCAGTGGTTGTTCCTCATGTTTGTTCTCAGTGGTTGTTCCAAATTCACGTTTCTGAGATTAAAGCTGCCTTGGGAAATGACTTTTGGAGAATGAGGTTCACAAAGAAAGCTAAACTGATCTGAATTCTGGTATGTGATCTCTAGTGTTATGATTTTTACACCACTGTGAACTAATTTCTAATAATACCATGAATACATATCAACTTATAGGCATATGTTAAAAACATATGTATCTGAATCATACATCATCAAAGTTGTTTCTGAGGTATTATGCTGTGACTGTGAGTTTTATAAAGCTTTACCTAAGTCTCAGCCAGGAGAACAGGTGTACCTGTCCCATCCTCTAACTCTTGTGGTCTCTCCTGTATGTGATGTTCTTGATGAATGTAGGACGTTTTCTGTGCTCCTGACTCTCTGCTCTTCTACTTGTTTGCAGGGACCTGAGCATGAACAACATCAGCGAGATCCAGCCCAACACCTTCCAGAACCTGCCTTTCCTCTCTGAACTGTAAGTACCACAGAGAGTTAAAAGATAAATTGTGAAGAACACTGTAGTCCAGGTAGAACAATAAACCTTCAGATATTGTAAGATGTTTTAAGGGGTTGGGTCAAACAACTCAGCCAATACACTCCACATTTCTTCATGGGATGATGGAGCCTTGGGTGAGATGGGCCAACCAAAGATGTTCAGAGTGGCTCTGGAGAAGGTTAGTAGTGAGACCACTGAATGCTGTAATTCAAGAGTTAGCCACATGTTACCTTTGAAGTTCCTAATTATCAAAGTCTGGACCATCATCCATATCTGCTGGAATGGTCCAAAGAGACAAATTTATTTCAAAGTATCAGTCATGAAAGCTTCAAGCCAAGACTCTCCTGGACACACCATGCTTATCCAGTGAGCTTTAAGCTTCCTATAAACTTCAGTAGGGTTCCACAGAGGACTGAGACTACCAGCAAATGCTAAAGATTATTTTTTTCTAAACATTCATTCAGATTTATTTATTTATCCTTAGTGCCTGTTTTGCCAAAATGGCTCAACTGTATCATTTACACTTTGACATTAGACAAGTCGGCCTTGTCCAATCCAAAGTCTGACATGAGCCCTGTTAGCTCCTGGCAGAAAATAACAGCAAATCAATTCAGAAGAGGACAGTTTAGTGCAGCCAAAAGCACATTTATACAGTCCTGTGCAAAAGTCTTCAGCTACCTTTTATTTCTGCATATTTTACCAGACTCTCTTGTATTTCTAATTTCTTGTAGTTTTAAGTTTAAGGAAGAGTTTTCCAGACTTCCTGAAGGATTTTTCAAAGTTGTATGAATGAATGCTATATTATGACAGATACTGTATTCTAACAGCAGATTTATTTAGCATGCAAAAATGCAGAATAGAGGTTGATAGCGATAAATAATAATTGTGCAAATAATAGCAGCAGGACAGAGAATGTGCAGTATATAATAAATAAAAGGTATTTACAGTGGCAGTTGGGGTGTAAAGTGTTTGTAAGTTTGTTGTTTGCTGAATAGATCATTTTTTGATAACATATTTTATATTGGCTTATATTTTATTGATTTGCGATGGTCCTGTCAGGTTCTATGATGGGCTGGTAGAAGTAAATTTTCAGACAAACTTTTGTTGCTCTGAGGCTTCAAATCCTGATGATGTAATTCAGGCTGGATTTGGAAAGAATCTTCTCAAGCTTGGGAGGGGGTCACGAAATGTGATTCTGGGACGGGTCGGGTCAGACTCTTGGGGTGTATTAGGGTTCAGGTGAGGTTTTGGAGAGGGTCAGCGCTGCCAAACTTCATTATTATGAATATTCATTTTATTTAGGAGTTTGTCATGTGTTTAGTCACCTGTGTTTTTTCAAGGGGTGCTCTTATTTTGGTAAAACGTCCTCTGAGAGCTCCTGGAGAGGGCTGAGCATTGCTGTGAGGTCAAACCCTTCACAGATCTGATCCACCATATAGACTGCTAGTCAAAAGATTTTGCGCACCACAGGTATTTCATAACCTGCAGATTTTTATTAGAAAGTTCTTGAGTGAACAACTATAAATGAAAATATGTCAAATAAATTTCAAAGAAGTCGCCTTTATAAGAATGAAAGAATCTGTAACAGTTCATGTCTGACATCCTATTAACTGGTTGTGTGGTGATGCAGAGTCAAATTCTAGACTGTCCTTTAACTTTAAATGCACTCGTTCACTGTTTCATCACTTAATAGCTTGTTAAATATCCAACACTTGTCTGGTGAGCCACATTATAATTATGATTATATTAGGTGACTTTTTGTAGGTCAGTAGTGATCAATAAACAAATGACATTTTCTGCCTAATAAAGACTCAAATGGTGAACAAACTGAAAATGTATTTGTTAGCAAAGAATATTGAGTGTAATTTTAGTAAATATTAAGTGAGTAACATGCAAATGTATGAAACTTTTGACTGATAGTGTAAACCTTCTGTGTCTAAATATTGTCATAGTTCTGCTGATACACGTTGAGTTTTTGCATCAGCGCCGCTCACACATGCAGGCATAAACCACAGCTCTGGATTTACGTCCAGCACAGCTCAGCTCAGTGAAGATCGGAGGATGTTTGTGTTTCTGGCTGTTGAGCTCTTGCTCCTCTCCAGGTGTCTGAGCTTTCCATAAATAACCAACGTAAGAGTGGAAGTCCTGACCTTTTTCTTCCTTTAATCTATCTCATCCTCCTCAGGACGCAGCGTTACAGACGGCTTCCTCTCTCTCTCTCTGCCTCTTTCACTCTCTCTTTCTCTCTCTGTCTCTCTCTCACTTTCTCTCTCCCTTACTCTCTCTGCCCCTCTCTCTCTCTCTTTCTCTCTCACTCCCTCGCTCTGTTTTTCTCTATCTTTCTGTCTTTCTCTATCCCTCATTCTGTCTCTTTCTGTCTTGTTCTTTCTCTCCTCACACACACACATACACACACACACACACACACACACACAACTCTCTGCCTCTCTCACACTGTCTCTCTTTGTCTCTTTTTCTCTTTCTCTCTCTTTTTCTCTCTCTCTCTGCCTCTGTCTGTCTCTGTTTCTCTCTCTCTCTTTCTCTTTTTCTGTCTTTGACTCTTCTGTTGTTATTTTTGCCTTACGGTCTTAGGAAACAAGAAATATCCTGTACTCCTTTTGTTACTGGGATTTTACATCTTTATTACCATTAAGGAAAAACAAACAGTTTTCTTTCTTTCTTTCTTTCTTTCTTTCTTTTTTAAAGCTCCTCTGTGATTTAGTTATTCAGGCATGTGCAGTGGCTCTCAGCTAAATCATCTTCACCTTAAAGCAAATAGACCCCCAAAAACGTGGTGGTAAACCAGTACAGGGCCCAGGATAATGATCAGGCTGCACCCACCTCACCGCAGACCCCTAAACTCCTCCCCTTTAACCACACTCTATTGCTTAGACCTGGGGTACCCAAGTCAACCCAATCAAACCCAACCTAACCCAACCCAACCCAATCAAACCCAACCCAATCTAACCCAACCTAACCCAATCCAACCCATCCCATTGTTAAGGCTCACCTCCTTCCACTGCAGTGAAGAACACCTCATAGATGGGTCTCTCCTGTCTTCAGGCCTCCCTCTCTTTTCTGTAGTCTCGTGGTCAGGAAAGGAGATCTTTTCTGACCATCACCAGAGATCTTCAAATGTAGTTAATGACCAGTGATTAACCCTTCTTTTATGTTTAGGGGAAAATTTGACCCCAATCAACATTTAAAGTCTCTAAATGAACAATAGCTTCATATTAAATGAATTTCTTTAATTTAATTGGGACAAACTGAGTAAACACAAAATGAACATGATGATGTGTTTTCAGTGTTTCTACACATTTTGTACATCTGTGTTCTTTGGGGCCGTTTTAATGTAAAGTGGCCCCTTAACACACCACAGCACACAGTGTGAAATTCTTTCTCTGCATTTAACCCATTCACCAAGTGAAGCAGTGGGCTGCCACCAATGAGGGGCGCTCGGGGAGCAGCGTATGGGGACAGTACCTTGCTCAGGGGTACCTCAGTGATGAAATTAGCAGTCCTGGGATTCAAACCCACAACCTTCTGATCAGAGGACGAACTCCCAAACCACTAGGCCACCAGCCTAGCTTTACACACGTTTGTTTTGGATGACAACATTTGTTTCTGGAGGCTTAAATTGCTGGAGTCAAATGAACCCCAAGCATGAAGGATGTTAGTAAATTTAATGGTTAAAGATGAGGGTTAAAGAGTCCAGGAAACTGCAGAGTGAATTTGAGGATCTCTGGACTCAACAGTGTCCACTTTCTTTATTCGGCTGCTTTGTGACACTTGGATATGAGTGGAAGGGGGAGGGCGCCAAAACAGACCCTGCAGAGGGAGTCGTTGTTATTTCTGGTATTAAATAAACAAATATTTTAGCAGAGAAGCACGTAAACTCCAGTTGGGACTGAAAACGGGGCCCAAACTCCGGAGCGATGGGAGGTAAACGACGGCAGAGTTAAATTGGCTGAAAAACGCATGGGTCCTCTCTCTCTCTCTCTACACACACACACACACACACACACACACACATACTGTAGCAAAACACACACACACACCCCCACAAATCATCGCCCGACCATGCTCGGAATCCACATCTGTTCCGTGTGTGTTTACACGTATAATTTGTGTATTTTCACACAAAAACTGTGTTTACAGTTGGAGCCGCAGTGAAAATGGGAGAGAGGAGGAGCAGCAGGAGGAGGATAAATCATTTAGAGCAGCACGGCTCAGCGCTCCGGCCGCGCCACCTTTAAGGCCCATTCACACCATATACAAACCAAGAAAACACACCTTTTTAACATAGCGGAACCTTCACACCAAATCCGATGCTTTTTTAAACTCTCTCGGGACTCAAGAAGACAGAAGATCAAAGGACAGGGAATTCCTCGAGTAGGATTGAGGAAGAACATATCTTTTCACTCAGTACAACTGTCCTCTCTCTCTTTGGGTGGGTAGGGTGGTCCTCCCCTCCCCCATCACTCAGTATAACTGTCCTCTTTCTGGGTGGGTAGGGAGGTCCTCCCTCTCCCCCCATCATTTAGGATAACTGTCCTTTCTCTCTCTCTGGGTGGGTAGGGTGGTCCTCTCCCTCCCTCCATCTCTCAGTATAACTGTCCTCTCTCTCTTTGGGTGGGTAGGGTGGTCCTCCCTCTCCCCCATCACTCAGTATAACTGTCCTCTCTTTCTCTGAGTGGGTGGTGTGGTCCTCCCTCTCCCCCCATCATTTAGTATAACGGTCCTCTCTCTCTCTGGGTGGGTAGGGTGGTCCTCCCTCTTTAACAGTGTGGGTAAAATCCTACCCAGCTAAATTAGGGGAAATTAATGTTGGCTCTTTTTTTCATAAAAATTAGACTGAGTTTATTTTCTGGGTTAAAAAGCAGGCCAATCAAGGCTCCATTCACATGGTTAGAGACGGTCTGTTGGTTTATCTTGGTGTGTTGTAGTCTATTTATACCTGGCTATTTGTGAGTGTGTGTGTGTGTGTGAAAATGATTTATCTTCACTGCTGCTTAAGGAATCCTTTTTCCTAGAGGGTTAAAAAGCAACCCATGAATTTGAAGGGAAGGTTCCACTGGTTAAAAATCATATTTTATCCCAAAAAAAGAGGAGAGATCAATGTCAATATTTTCTAATTAAACTAATAATAACGACACCAAAACATTAATGCTGGAGCACTCAGCCTAATTACGGAAAACTTGTCTATTTTTCAGTCATTAATAAGATTAACAGGAACGTTGATTATTTAAGTTAAAGGTCAAAGGCCAACGCATAACTTTCCTTCGTCGCCGTTAGCGGATCAGTTTGATTGACAGCCGTCAGAGTGTGTATGTGTGGGTGTAAACCTACCGCAGCGTTCTGGACTCTTTCCCACACACACACACACACACACACACACACACACACACACACACACACACACGCACAGACAAACACACATACACACACACTCACACATACACAGTCCTGCCATAATAAACTAGCACCAGCAGCTCTGCTCATATGGAGCAAATTACACTCTCTCCACACACACACACACACACACACACACACACACACACACACACACACACACACACACACACACACAAACGTACGGTAATTTGTAACATGTCTTGTTCGATGCAGTGGTCCTCAGATCAGAGTTGAGGGGTGAAACACACAAACGCGCACATCTAAAGCTCATCTACAGTACTGTGCAAAACTCTTGAGCCGCCCCTCATCCTTTAATATTTTGCTTCCGAAGATCCAGACTTTCTAGTATTTTTAATGTGGTCTTGAGGAACAGTTCACCAGACTTCCTGAAGGACTTTTAAAGACTCTCATTTTCAGACCAGTCCCTGAATCCGACCAGTTTCAGAGGAATGACCCACGGATTAATCATTTAAGCAGAACAAAACAAAGACCATCTAACTTGAGACTGAACCTGAACCAGTGAAGAAACAGGTGCAGATGATTCCAGATCATCACACTCACACACCCCCTTTTCACCCACCCCCACATTGACACACACACCCCTTTCACCCACCCCCACATTCACACACACCTCTTTCACCCACCCCCACACTCACACACACCCCTTCCGCCCACCCTAGAATTGCAGCTGGGACCCGTCCTTTCTGAGGGCCCACCTTTCTCCACTACAACGTAGCATTCAGTGTGTGCAGATTACAGGCTGGTGTGTCTCACTCTCAGCATTTCTGCTCCTTCTCTTCCTTTTGAACTCTCCCTGTCATTAATGACCTTCAGCCGGACGCTCCATTCCCCCAACTCCATCTCACATCCTCTCATTTATGGCCTGTAATTATTGTGTGCGTTTGTGTGTTTGTGTTTGTGTGTGTGTGTGCGTGTGCGTGTGCGTGTGCGTGTGCGTGTGTGTGTGTGTGTGCGTGCGTGCGCGTGCGTGTGTGTGTGTGTGTGTGTGTGAAGCGAGAGGCTGAGTTAGCCCTCAGGTGTTGCTAACCTCAGCAGGCAAAACCCTTTCACTGTCCACTTTAATAAGCAGGTGTGCCGAAGGGAATGATAGGTAAGATAATGCTGGAAAAACGGATCAAAATTCTCTGATGTTGGAAATGGGTCAAATTACTGATCTGTTGTGTATACATCTTTATAGTGTTCTTATGAACAGATAAGTCATACACTGTGTCACTGTAATGACTAATACTGAATAATTTCACTGGCATTGTAAGGTATTATGTATGTCATGTATTGCCTTATAAATGCATTATAAAGCATAATGAGCGTAATACAATACTGTGCAAAAGAGCAGAAAATTGAAACTACTTTCACTGCATGAACAAACACACAGCCAGTTTGGTATTACTACATTTGTGAGGACATTCCCTTGTCATGTGTACTGTATCTCAGAAATGTGACGCCTACACCCTAAATCTGACCCTGACTTTGACCTCAGTAACCCAAAGGCTCATTCTGCTCTTTTAGTTTTTCCTAAAAATTTTGAATTGATGGTGAAAAACAGCACGTTTTCTAATGAAGACTAGCAAAATGTCCCCACTTGGATAGATTTATTTTCTCCTATTCCTGTCATTATGAGGATATTTGGTCCTCACAAAGGGATAAACACGAGCACACACACACATACACACACACACACACACACACACACCTGCCTACGTAAAACCCACAGGCTGCAGTATCTCCTTGGTCTGCTCTGCTTCTCTCTGTAGATAAATCAGAGCAGAATGTCTGTCTGAAACTCTGCCCGTCCACATTTTCCACCAAAACTTGATTTTATCCCAAAGCCCGGTTTCAGAGCATGCAATCACGCAGAGTAACATCTTACTCTCCCACACCCTCATACACACCTTCATACACTGTCAACATCAAACACACACACACAGCGGATTTGATCTGTGTATCTAACCTTACTGCAGAACGAGAAGATGAAAGAGGCAGAAAACACAGATAAAATTCTCATAATGATGAAAACAACAACAACAGCAAACTAAACGACCATTTATCCAGCTCTGCATCAGTCATGGAAAAAAAAAGAATGAATTAACCCTTGAGAGTCTGGAGTTCTTGTTGTCGTTTTGACACCTGTATAATGATT
Organism: Brycinus macrolepidotus; assembly: GCA_037974445.1. Taxonomy (NCBI): domain Eukaryota; kingdom Metazoa; phylum Chordata; class Actinopteri; order Characiformes; family Alestidae; genus Brycinus; species Brycinus macrolepidotus. The sequence goes on along the minus strand of JBBPCZ010137081.1, from coordinate 4,014 downwards.
TTCATTTAATTACACAATTTATGCATAATGAGTTCATAATGAATTACATTTCCATTAGATTTACAGTCTGTATGGCTGGTTTGAGTCTGCATCTCTATTCTGTCCAAAAATGTAGCAAAAATATATTTATTTGTCTTGAAAACTGGACTGTACACACAACAACTTTCCATCAGATTCAGATCATAACAAAATATCTCCTCTTCTACTCACAAACACAGATGTGGTCTGTAGTTTCTCAAAATTTCTCCACTGAACCAGCAGCTGTGAACATTTAGTTCATTTTTCTTATCTGGACGTTTTGGTGATGGTGATGATTGTGATGGTGGTGATGATGATGATGATGATGATGGTGGTGGTGGTGGTGATGGTGATGGTGATGGTGATGGTGGTGATGATTGTGATGATGATGATGATGATGATGATGATGATGGTGGTGATGATTGTGACGGTGGTGATGATGATGATGATGGTGATGGTGGTGATGGTGATGGTGGTGATGATCATGATGGTGATGATGATGGTGATGATGATGATGGTGATGGTGGTGATGATGATGATGATGATGGTGATGACAATGGTGCTGATGATCATGATGATGATGATGACGATGGTGGTGATGATGATGATGATGATGATGATGGTGATGAAGATGATGGTGATGATGATGATGGTGATTGTGGTGATGATGATCATGATGATGATAGTGATGATGATAGTGGTGGTGGTGATGATGACGATTATGATGAGGTGGAGGAGGAGGAGGAGAAGGAGGACGATGATGGTAAATATAGCGGTAATAGTGATGATGGTGGTGATGATGGTGATGATGATGATGGTGGTGGTGATGGTGATGGTGATGGTGATGGTGGTGATGATGATGATGGGGATGATGGTGATGATGGTGATGGTGATGGTGGTGATGATGATGATGGTGATGATGATGGTGCTGATGATCATGATGATGATGATGATGGTGATGGTGATGGTGGTGATGATGATGGTGATGATGATGATGATGGTGATGACGATGGTGCTGATGATCATGATGATGATGATGATGATGGTGGTGATGGTGATGGTGGTGATGATGATGATGGGGATGATGATGATGATGATGATGATGGTGGTGGTGATGGTGTAGTAAAGATACTTATAGATGATGATGATGATGATGATGATTATGATGATATGATGATGATGGTGGTGATACTGATATTGGTAGTGGTGATGCTGTAAATGTTGATCATGATGATATTTTTCATGTTGATGTTGTTGATGATAGTGATGATCATGATGATGGTGGTAGTGGTGATGGTGATGATGATCATGATGATGGTGGTGATGATGATGATGACGATGGTGCTGATGATCATGATGATGATGAGGAAGAAGATGATAATGAGAAGGAGGAAGATAATGGTGGTGATGGCGTAGTGAAGATATTTATAGATGATGATCATGATGATGATGATGGTATGATGATGATGGTGATGATTATGATGATGATGATGATGGTGATGATGACGATGGTGCCGATGATCATGATGATGATGGTGATGATGATGGTGGTGATGATGGTGATGATGGTGGTGATGATGGTGATGGTGGTGATGATAATGATGATGGTGATGGTGATGATGATGATGGTGATGCTGATGGTGGTGATAATGATAGTGGTAGTGGTGATGCTGTTAATGATAATCGTGATGAAGATATTTATCATTGTGACATTGTTGATAGTGATGATGGTGATGATATCAGTGATCATTATGGTGGTGATGATGATTATAAAGATAGGGATCACTGTAACATTGATGACTGTCATTGTGATGATGATGATGATGATAATAATGTTGTCGAGCTGGACCCATAGAAGTTTCATACTCCACTCCAGAACCTTCACTCAGAAAACCATCTGGCCTGAGGAGAGTTTTAATGAAGTATAGCAATTTCCTAAAAATCCTGACGTCATTGGATAATCAAGACCATTTGGTGGAGGCTTTGTGTGTTTGTAAACAAAGCACCACATCCAGAGCTCCAGACATTTGTCAGTTTGGACATAATGACTTTTACACCGCTGGGTAACACAAATCCAGAGGGTTTGGATGTGATGATCCAGTGGAAATGTAATAAAAAGGTGGCCCTTCCTCTACGTGACTGGGACTGTGCTCTTCACAGCAGGCAGCCTGATCTGAGAGAATGTAATACACCCTGATCCCTGACCAGCTCTGGTTAACCTTTCTTTGCTTTTACAATGCAGTTTCGGTCTGCATGGATAGTTTGAGACACGATTCTGCAGCACAGGAACCAAACGGCTGCAAATACACCACTATTATAAGAAAAACAGCCTAGTGCTACAGATGCATTTGTACAGTATGAAAATCAGAACCAGAAAGCACTTCAGATAAAATGTATATATTTGATTTTTTTCTTGTAGTTGCAAAATACAAACAATATTTACCATACAGAAAAGCTGAGTTACCTTTATTTATACTTAAAGGGCAACATAATTAAAAATCAAAGCGTTTACAGTATATCAGTCTATAGTAGTTTAGCCCATTTACAATGAAGTGCCAGAACATGTCTGGAGTTCAAATTTTGCTTTTTTAGCAAACACTAGATGTCAGTGGTCACCCAAACCACATCCAGTTCTTCATTTAGAGTTGTGGATGTGGTTTAGGATCCAGTATGACTCACTGCAAGCTGTAAAAATACATTAAACTTCACTGTTTAGCCAAATTCCATGGGTGCCTTTTTACACAACAGGGTCTGTTTTTACGAACCACCTCAGTCAGTTTCTATGATGTCATAAATGTGGAGGAATCCAATTAGTCCTTTGTGAACACCGCTGTGGTTTAGTTCGTTTTTACAGTTCACGGTAAGTTATACTGTGTCTGAAACCACGTCCAGAAGTCGGATCCACCTTAGTGAAAAGATGGATGTGGTTTGATGGTCCAGAGAAGTTTTGGGGATGAAAAGATTTGGGTGACTATTGACTTTTAGTGTTAGTGGCGTTAGCCTCGTATTGCCAGTTCCAAAAATTTGGACTCCAAACACGTCTCAGCTGGTCCAGGAGGTGGAACTAGAAGCGTTTCTTTAAGTCCATTTCTCTTTCCCTCGACCGACACTTCAGTTTTGACAGCAGGGAAAGAGCAAAACAAATGTCTTCATAGCTGGAATGGAGAGTTAGTCAACAAATAGTTGTCCAGTAAGGTACATAAATAAAGATCAATGTTATGATCAGATGACAAGTGCCATACACATGGACCTGGGCCTGTGTGTGGAAAAAACTCATTCCCTGCACGGACCCCGCTGCGCTGCAGCCAAGCGTCGAGGCAAAATGAGGATATAGCGGCGAGCTGCCACGAGCCGAATGCCTATCAGGTTCTATTTTTCTTTCTTTCTGCTCACAATAGGCTCCTCAGTTACAACTGCAATTATCTCTCCACAAACAAACCCAAATTAAAACCAAAAAAAAGGGGGACATGATTAAAGTTTTATGGTATTTTGGCCCCCAATGAGGCGTCTAAGGGAAGACAGATGCGTAGCATGGGGGGCTAATGCTAACCAGGCGCTGGTGTCTGCTGCCTAATGTCATCAAAACTCCGGACACTCACTGTTAGGGGCTGCATTAGATCCCTCCAATAATATTCACTGTACCGGTCAGGGTCAGGTCAAGGTCAGGGTCAAGAAAAACACTCTAGCAATGATGAAGAATGAAGTACATGCGGCTAGCTGAGAGGTGTCCTACATTTTTCCCACTTTGTGATTGTTTTTTTCAGACAGTTCCTTTAAACATGAAGATTTTCCAGCCTCTCTTCATCCATCAGAACTAAATAGGCTGGTTTTGTTACTGTGCCTTTATATAGTACTGTGCAAAAGCCACCCCTTATTTCTTCATATTTTGCTACCAAAGATCCAGACCTTCTTGTATTTCTAATGTAGTCTTGAGGAACAGTTCTCCAGGCTTCCTGAAGGACTTTCAAAGACTCTCATTTTCAGTCCAGTCCCTGA
>JBBPCZ010137045.1:0-18538 GCA_037974445.1 Brycinus macrolepidotus | reverse complement strand
CCCTCCCCCCCCCCCCCTCCCCTCCTCCCCCCCCCCCCCCCCCCTCCAGTGAAAGACAACATTTGTGCGACTACACCCTCCTCCCAATCCCTTCTGAAATGTTTTTGGTCCTTTGGCTGCCTGCCCACGCTGTCTCCTTCACTTTATGACGGCAGCCTTTTTCCATTCAGTCTGCAAGAGAAGGATAAAAAAAAAAAGAAAAAAGAAAAAAGAAAAAGCCCTGTCATGCAGGATGAAAATAGTATCAGGATTGTAACAAAATGTCAGAAATAAAGATGTTTGGTCCTCTTGAATGTCCTGCTTCGCTGTTTACACTTGTTCGTTTTTCATGTCACGTGCGGCCGCGCAGCCAGACAACTCACTAATTATGGTAAAACGGATTTTTATGAGTAAATAAGCAAGCAATTTTCTTAATGGACTTTTTGATTTTATGGCTCTGTCTGGTTAGGATTCATTAAATATGCATGGCCTATAAATCCAGGCTACACATACACTCTTCGAAACACTTTGTGGCCAAAACTATGCGGCCACCTGACTATCGCACTTTTATGATTATGTTGGACGTAGCCTGTCGAAACCATAGACATTAATATGATGTCCACCTCCTCTCTTTGGGCTATGACAGCATCTACTCTTCTGGAAAGATTTCCCACAAGATTTTGGAATGTGTCTGTGCAATTTGGGCGCATTTAGTCAACAGAGCACCTAACAGAGCACCTAAGAGGTTAGGAACAAATGAGAAGACCTGGCTCACAATTAACATTCCAATTCATCCCAAAGATGTTCAGTTTGAGGAGAGCGTTTTTATTTGTTGAAATCAAATTTTACTAATATGCTCTAAGAGTTGTTTTTCTTTGTATGTTGTAGCATTAACAGTAGCATTCACTGGAACTAAGGGGGTCAAACCCTGAAAAACAGCCCCAGCTCATTATACCTCCTCCACCAAAGTTTAGTTCTGGCACTCCAGTAGATAGATCTCTCCTGGCATTCATTATTTTATTCATTCAGACATTATTCGTTACTCAAGAAGACACGTTTCCAGTGCTCCAGAGTCCAGTGGTATAGTGATCTTTTGTTTTATACCACTCCATCCAACACTTAGCATCCAAATTCTTAGCATAGTGATTTTAGGTGCAGCTGCTCAGCCACCGAAACCCATTTCGCGAATCTCCCTTTGCATAGTTCTTTTGCTGATATTGCTTCTCGAGGTAGTTTGGAACTATAGTGAGTGATGCAACAGAGAATAGGCCATTTTTCTGCTTCAGCTCTTGGCAGCCCAGTTCTGTGGGCTTGCATGGTCCACTGCTTTGTGGCTGGGCTGTTGTTGCAACTCAAGTCACAAAAATAGCTTTTACAGTTGACCAAATCTAGCAGGGCAGAAATTTCACTGACTTGTGGCAAAGATAGCATCCTATTGCATGTTTAAAGTCACTGAGCTCTTCAGTATGACCTATTCTATTGCCAGTGCTTGTCTATAAGGACTGCATGGCAATGTGCTTGATTATATACTCCTGTTAGCAATTAGTTTGGCTGAAACACCCGTGTCCAGTAATGAGGAGGATACTTTTGGCCATGTAGTGTATGTGCCAATAATGGTAGAACCACTTTCGGTAACCTAAAGAAACTATCAATGGATGTTTCTTAAGAGAATCATTTTTGTAAACATGATGTATGTGAACCTCTTTATAGTCCATGTAATGTAAAGGCTCCGAAGGTTTCTTCCAGAACTCTGCATCCAAGCAAATAACCATTTTGAAACTTTTATTCTGAAATGCCTAGTATATAAAAATCCTTTGTCTTGAGTTAACAAGAATAAATAATTTAAAAAATCCCCCCCCCAGAAAAAAAAGAAGAAAAAAAAGAAATAAATGGGAAGGGAATTCCAAAGAAGTGTCACTGTATAACACTTCCCGTCTGACAAAGGCTCTGTTCATAGACACTGGGGTGTGTTGCCTTGGAGCTATATTGACTGGAGATTCCTTATCTGCCTTCAAAAGCCTCTTGAAGTGAATGAATTTCTATTGCCTCTCTCTCTTTCCATGCAGCAGCCTCCTTCTGCCCTTTTACAGAGAGGTCACTGAGTAAGTCAAGTCCACAGACAGCAATGCTACACCCTCACAAAAGGCGAATACATCCTCAATGAGACATCAGATTCAAGATTCAATATGTTTTTTGTCATATGTACAAAGTACAGTGTACAAAGTACAATGAAATTCTTACTTGAATGCTTTCCCACAGACTACAAGCATTAGAGCAACATTACAATACAATAGATACAAATAGTAAAAAATACTAACTACCATGAGCTACTACAGTACTGTGCAAAAGTCTTAGGCACCTGCAAAAATAATATTTAAATACTGTTTAGATGAGTGAGTTGTCTTTTTTCACATTAATGTAACTAAATATCCTAAATACAACTAAAAAGAATAAATACTATGTTCAATACTATTTTATGTTCAGTATATCAGTGTGTTCCGTGTGGAAGTCCAGTATTACTTGTAGTTTCCATCAGAAACCTGGTTTGACTCAATCAGTCCTTCATTAAATTAAATCAGGAGCTGCTGATGGAAATTCACAAATCCAAACAACAGAGGAACCGAGGAAAAATTTGGAACCGAACCTGTGTTCTCCTCACCAGCTCACAAAATATCAACAAACAAAACAAATCTTGATACGTTTTACTGTTTTCTTGTTTGTTTGTATTTATTCTAATGTTAACTTGGCTAGCAGAGAAAAATAGATTTAAACAATTTGCATAAGTAAGACTTTTGCACAATACCGTACATCTAACAACATATAATTTAGCATTTATTATGGGGTAGCAAAGCAATGCAATATGAAGTGTCGCAGTAGGAAGAGTATGGGGACTGTAACAAAGCGAATGCTTCAGCAATTTACAGAATTAGTACTAAACAATTAAAAAGATGATTAAACCCCTGAAAATGTCTGCTGCCCTGTACATAGCATGAACATTTTATGATAAAACAGGCAAACTTGATTTCATCCTATTATATTTAAGAATGTTTCTCCATTTATTCAGTGGTGAACTGTGACTGTTAGAGATAGGCCTTCAGTTCAGGTCATAAATGTCCTAACATGATCAAAAAATGTGAAAAAAACACCTATGGGATGTTACTTTCTGCTAGCTCCCCTATGGGATTTCAAATGGTATATTAGCACAAAGCCAGGGGTAGTGAAAGACATGCAATTTATTTCATTTGAAGCTGTTAATAGACATTAACATACATGTTAATGTTGCAGTTTTACAGTCACTCTTTCAGTAAAGAGCTGTTGTTCTTCATTTCTAACATCTACTTACGCTACAGCTCTTATTCACAGTCAGTGATGTCTCTAGAATTTCCAGAAAGCTAGAGTGATGGTTTCTTTCCCACAAATTTTGTCCCACACCATTGTAAATCAAAAAGTGAATTACTGATTCCTGTCAGTTCCTAATTATATTCGTAGTTAGTCTAACATTTAAGGCTAAGTGTAACTGTGTAACCTGGCAGGACCCGATTCCTTACGCTGAGTTCAGATGTAATTTTCAAACTATGTGCCAGATGTTCCCGCTTTTAATAGATTTTATCCCGCTGTTTTCACTTTCTTCTTTCTTTATTCTTGCTCTCATCTTTCATCACCTTTAAACAGTTTTTATTCTGTGCCCTAGAGTCTCACACTCATGTTCCCAGGTCCACAAGGTCCCCGTTTGTGAGAAAAGAGGAAATAAACAGCGAGGACAGTTTCGTGCAGACAAAAGGATGTTTATATTTCATTGTTTTCAGACTTTTTTCTGTGAAATATAAAATGTTTATTTGAAGACGTCTTAGGGTCAATCAGGTAATGGTTAGCATTTTGCTTTATGGTATCAGGACAGTATAGCATGAGAACACAGCTGCGTGGAAAGTTTATGCATACTAAAATGTTTGGGATGTGGTTCGAAAGCAAAGTTTGATTAAAGTTGGACATCTGAATTTTTTCTTATAGCAAATGTATATGCTATATATATATATATATATTTTGGTGGTCTTAGGTCGGTTCAAAACTTGTTGAGGCATGGTTCAGACACATCTTTGTTAGACTAGAGTCAGTTTGGACACAAAACGTGATGCCATGTCTTTGGTCAGGTCGGACCCTGAGAGAAAATTCCTGGGCTGTATTTTGGTTTGCCCCAATGGGAGAAATATAAAACGTTTAATTTTAAGAAATAGAGTTTTAGGGTTAATCAGGTGATGGTTAGCACTTTGCTATATGCGATCAGGACAGTACAGCGTGAGAACAGAGCAGTGATGATTTATGATGAACCGGTTCAGGTCAGTTTTGGACAACATTTTGGTGGTCTCAGGTCGGTTCAAAACGTCTTGTTGAGGCATGGTTTGGATGCATCTTTGTTGGACTAGGGTCAGTATGGACGCAAAATATGATGCTTCGGGTCAGATCAGACTCGGAGAGAAAATTCTTGGGCTGTCTTTGGGTTTGGACCAATATTTCAGGCCCTATTAAAGCCCCAGCAAGAACTCCTGAAGGCTTAATCAATGGGAGAGCTTGCTTGGCTGAATCTACTCTTTTTTAAAACTAAAACAATGAAACAGGACTTTTAATACTGAACCTCTCCACTGTTTTTTGCTTCTAGCATAAAGTTACCATTTCAGAGATCTAAGGTTTTGTTGTAACAGCGATGATATACATTCCCTGCCAAAGTTCCTGCTCAGCACGGTGTGCATTATAATGTGTGTTTCGTTGAAGGAGGATGTGTCAGCCTCTTTGGTTAAGGGAATTTGCATTGCGTATATAAAGCAGAGCTCCAAAGGGAATTCCAATATAAATATCCCCTGACAGTACACCCAAACTTCTTTCCTGTGAGACGGCTTAAGTGGGTCTTTGGAGACTACAGAATAGCCTTCATGCCCAAAAGTATGAATTAATCTTTCAAAGATTGCTGCAGTATTAGTGTGTGTGTCCATTGCGTACAGTGTCTACCAGATTTATTAACACCTTTGGCAAACAGGAGCAACAAAACACTGTAGATGGAGAAAATGTGTGGAGGTTTTCTACGGAGGAATTAATCTCAGATTTATTTATTCCCTTTACATGTGTTTTTCCACCCCATCCAACACAATAAGAGAACATGGGCAGGGCAGGATGTATGTTAGTTTCAGGTACAAACAGGGCGCATTCTGATCACGTGCTGCGTGTAAAACCTGCATGCTCGCTAAAATGTGCAAAATGGAACATCCAGTGCATTTCTCTTCCCCATACATACACATTTTTCTGATTTTCTTTCCTCTTAGATACACATTTTCTGATTCTGATTCTGATATTTATACATATATGCATACATGCACAAACACACACACACACAAACACACACACACACACACACACACATATACATACATACACACACATATACATACACACATATACAAACATACATACATAAACATACATATATACACACACACACAAACACACACAGACACACACACACACACACACACACACACATATATTTACATATATATGTATATATATTTTTGTGTTGTTAAAATTATAATAAACTTCTAATATCCAGAATGAAGTTCTTACAAAATTATTATTCAGGTAATAACACTTATTTCTAAGTTATAAAGTCTAGGCGTTCTAATAGACTTCTAAAGTCCAAAATGCTGCTCATACAAAATCATTATCCAGAAAGAGGTTTTAACAATTTTTTCAAATAAAAATAACATCTAGAATGACATTTTAGTAAAATTAGCATTCAGATTGAAGTTATGAAAGTACTGATTTCCAAAATGATGAAATTCTATTAAAATTAGCACTTATAACACCTTTGATAAATTCAATTATTTGATCTCAATGATTTATCAAGACGTGACTATAAAAATGATAATTTTAGCATATTATCATGACTTCTTCATGCCTCCCAAGTAAATTAATAAATAAATGAAATACCCTCTAGTATCAAGTAATTATTGTAATTAAATACTATTATTAGAATAAAATAATTATTAAAATGACAAACCTTTGAACAGTAGTTCTGTAATATTGGCTTCCATAGTTCCGTAACTGAACGTAAGAGTGCCAATCATTGTTGTGCGTTTGAATAAATGTTTCTGTTTTAATATTAAGATTTTTCTTTGAATAATTTTGCCTTGCTGTGAAGGTTTGGCTCCTCTCTTGCACCAGATTAATCTGACAAACAACAAAGGCCTCCTTTCACTGAGTTTTGCGGCTCGTCTTTGCCAAGGGTACCAACAGTTCTGGAGAGCCCTCCATATTTATATTGATATTTTTATATAAATAAACAAATGAAGAGCTGATAGCGCGAGGTTCTGTTCACACAGTAACACTCTGCAGAGATGGAGTGTGATCCCTGAGGTGAACTCCTCGGCCCAGAGCAGAGCCGCTGTAGTGGCCGCAGAGCCGATGAGTATTAGCACTCAAGGACTCGCTATTGATTTGAGAAACGCAAGCTCTGAAAGACTATATTATCCTAGCGAGGGTCTTGATGATTGCACCACAAGCTATATGGAAAGAATAGCAGATGTTTCAGCCCCGAGAGGGTAAACAGAGATTGTACGGCGTGAAATGAAAGTCAAGCTTCTTAATCGAGTTAAAAGAAAGAGAGAAAAAGAAGTGGGAGGGGGCCAAAAACAAGCCGCGGCATTAAACAAAACCAATGAACGCCGGTTCATTTACGGTAATGGGGAGAGAGAGAGAGAGAGAGACAGAGTACGAGAAAGAGAGAAGAGAGAGAGGGAGAGAAAAAGAGAGAGCGAAAGAGCGAGAGAGACAGAGAGCGAGGGAAAGAGAGAAAGAGAGAGAGAGAGACACACAGTGAGGAAAAGAGAGAGGGAGAGAAAAAGAGAGGGGGGGGGGAGAAAAAGAGAGAGAGACTAGTCACAGAGAAGTACTGCATTACAGCCAAATACAAAAATACAGATATAAAATTAATTTAAATTATTTTAATTAAATTTTTAAATTTTGTTTTAAATTAATTTAATGAAGGGAAAAATAATTTGGCAATTAAGATAAAAATGGGGAAAAAGAGAATAAACCTGTGCTTCTGTCAGCTCTGTACAGGAGAATACAATTCTCCACATGTCATGTCGGGTACACTGGAAGGACTCAACTGCAGGAATCAGCTTTAGTTTTTCAGAACAGGTTTAATGAACTTAAACAGAAGGGTGAGCTCACTGAGCTCCAAATGCAAACACTAGAGTCAACACAAGTACAAGGTGGTTCCAGGAGGACCTTCACTCTTGCAAACGAACCCAAGTCGAGGGAGAGAAGGCTCGGTCTCTATACCGAGCTACAGGTTCAATGGCCTTCTTAGCCAGTCGAGTAGTTCCACTGTTTTCACCGCAGTGGATACAGTTGCACACCTTGCGCCTGCAGAGACAGATGGATGTAAACACAAAGTAACAGTCACTGGTATAGATCAGGGTCCTGAGGAGTCTACAACCACTATAAATGTGGCTGAGTGGAATGGAGCTCCTCCAACTGCCACTTGGAGAGCCGTTCACAGAGTAGAGCTCCAAGGGATCTCCCACACGAGTCCAGAGGCTGTTTACAGAGACACATGCGTAGGTGAAATACTTCACAAAGTTTCGTACAAACCCGAGACGAACACTGGTAGAGCTTGGTGACCACGCGCCGTTCTTCCGGACCGGCTGCGCTTTTAAACCAAGACACACACAGAGACATCCAATCACACAACGCAAACAATCATCCATTAAACAAGCTTCACTTAACTGAAATGAGACACACAAAGATATGTCATCAGGCGCCTAGCAACCCAGCTAATGTGCTCAGTGCTAACACCTGGGTTGCATAGGCTCCCGATGACCAAGCACGCAACAACACATGACGTCATCACTCTGTGTCCAGGGCTGCACGTGGTCAAAACTTGGGGGACGGGCTCCGTAAGGGGCGTGACCGAGGTGGCCCAGACGTGACACCACATCACATCCACAACTATAAAGAGAGAGCTTACAGAGAGGCATTTAAAAGGTCCATATCAGAGAAAACGAAAATTTCCATTTTGATTTTCAAATAAAACAGTTTTGAGTGTGAACGCTGTTAAAGGTTCGGAAGTAATGGTGATTCTCCAGCACAGTAAGAGGCTAATTATAACATTATTGTTTTTGTGATGTCACAAAAACCACTTCATTTAGATGTACCTGCCTGTTCAGCCTGGTCCACCAATGACATTTTTAATGGAATGATTCTGTCTGGACTGCTTCCTGAAAGAAGCATAGTATGGGGCAGCCAATTAGAACAGAGCTCAGTTACATCAAGTCAAGTCAAGTCAAGTAGGTTTTATTGTCATTTCACCATATACACACAGTACACAGTGAAACCAAACAACGAGCTTGCAGGACCATGGTGCAACACAGAACAGAATAGAACTGAACACCACAAGACCACAAGTGCAGACAGGACGAAAAAGAGTGCAAGAAAATCAGTGAGCAGCAATACAATTGGATAAGACAACATAAATGTAGAGTAACCAAAACAGTCAGTTTGATTCTAATGGCGCTCTTCCTAATGGCAAACAAATGTTTTTCCATTATAAATAAAGAGACCCGAGCCGTACCCGTGCTGCTCGACGGCAGGGCTAAAAGTGGGTCGCAGCCGAGCTGACTGCATCACTGCTTTCTGATTGGTCAAAACATTTTTTTTTTACTGCCTGTGCATAAAACAACAACGATAGAAATGCAAACTAACAAAGAGGAAGTTGACAAACCACAAGAACTACTGTCTGTTTGAAGAGAAATTTCAGTGGGAGTTTTTTAACACTGTGAGAAACGTGGAGGTGAACCAGGACATTGCTAACAAGTTAGCTGGGTTCGGTTTTCATTGCACAGCTAAAGAATGCTGAGAAAAAAAATAAAAAAATTAAAACAAAACTACAAAAAAATAAAAGATCACAAAGCAACTCTGGCAGGAAAACTCTCTGCTGGTTCGACTCCATGGACGCGGTTTTGGGACGACAACCGGCCATAAACTGTGTGGAGAGAATTGAGTGAGAAACACAGTTTCTGGACTGGAATACACTGGAAAATCAAATCTTGCTGCAAGTTCCGTGAATCGCAGTACAGTTTAGGTACGCATGCATGTATACACATGGAAACGTGCCTTAAGAGATAAAGAGATGTTGGGTAATTGAAAAATAAATTATGACTTCTTTGGTACATAAATCCACACAAGTAAAACAAGTGTAGGATATGACCGTAAGATAACATGTTCTGAAATGTTAAGCAGCTTATCGTTGCCGTTTTGTTCAGTTTACAGTAAATGCCAGTGTTTGTTGTGAGGAAACAAGGACATCTCTGGAAGTGTGTGTGTGTGTTTTTGATTTTGTTTCATGCATGTTACCATCTGCAAACAATAAGTGTGCGTTATTGTGTTTGGTGTGTGTGAGTTATGATGTGAAAGGAATAGTTTTCTAATATTTCACATGCTTGTGTTTATTCACACTGTGGTACTCATGTTAAAGCCTTGAGAAAGATGTACAGAACCCTCGTAACCATGAAAAATGCAACATGAATTTCACAACCAAAGATTTTTGTTGAACAAAATGATATTAGAGGGATCCATGGTAATTCTAACAGCAAACTTTTTTTTAAATCTAAGACTAAGAGTTATTCTATATTATTATTATTATTACTACTATTGTTATTATTATTACTGGTGTTGAGGTACTGTTATGTGTTTAATGTGTTGAATATGTTGCTGTATGAGAGACAGAGAAAATAAGAGAGAGAGAGAGCAAGAGCAAGGTGAACAGAGTGTACAGACAGATAAAGACAGAAAGAAAGTAAAAAGAAGGTGAGAGATCTTAGGATAGATAGATAGATAGATAGATAGATAGATAGATAGATAGATAGATAGATAGACAGACAGATAGATAGATAGATAGATAGATAGATAGAGAGAGAGAGAGAGAAAAAGAGGGGAGGAGAGAGAGAGAGAGAAAGAGAAGTGAAGAGAGAGATAGAAAGAAAGAATTGAGAGAGAGCGCAGAAGTGGGACGATTTCCTTTGGCAGAAATCCTTTGTGTCACTTTTCAGAGCAATTTGAAGTAGATTTAGGTGGATAAAAGAGCTGTCAGCGGCGAACGCTATTGCCACTTCCACCTGCATGTTTGAATGAGGGCTGCAGGCTTGGGGGGATTGTGTATGTGCGCCGCAGCATTTTTCAGTCAAGGTTTTGCTGCAAAGCAGCTAAGGCCACGGTGGCTGACGCAAATGAGACCTCATACACCAAGGCTTTTCAATGAGGTTTAGAAAAGAAATTATATTCTTTATTACTTTAATTACATACTTGAAACCTTAACGAAACACGTGTGAAAAGACTGTGAATGCGTTGCAATTCGGAACATTCAATGCACATTCTGATGCCTCTCGGTTTGCCCTGAAAACGGAAGCGATTAGCAAAGCTGCGTTGGCATGTTACAAAGCAAAAGCATTTGTTGCACTCTGCAAATCATCACAGATAAATACATAAAAGGTCCTTGCCTTGACTTGTGCAAAAGATTTTGAGATCATGGCTGGAAGACCTGGTTGGGAAAAGAAATGCCATTCATTGCTGTCTTTGGTGAATGTGCTCATTCTTTAAATCTTTGTTTTATGTTCCCTTAAATGCCCCTGAGATGTTTAGGAACAATATGCAGTTTGCTTTGGTCACTAAGGCAGATTGAAGCTGACAGAATGGTGGGAACAGGATTTTATAAGCAGTTATGGCTGGATGTACTGTTGGATGAAGGTGCTAAACTGTCAATAACTGAATGTTTTTTGCAAGTGTCTGTTGAGTGGCTGGTGGCCTAGTGGTTAAGGTGTTACCCTGGAATCAGAAGGTTGTGGGTTTGAATCTCAACTGCTAGTGTCATCACTGAGGTAGCATCACAGCTAGCATAAATACCAACTTCTTATGAAGTAAATGAAAACATTTCTGCTTAAACACTCCCATGCAATCTTGCTGCATGCAGCTCTCAGTGAAAAGAAGAAAAAAAAAAAGTCATATTTGTGCACATATGCAATATGTTTGGCTTCTAGCAGCCAAAATGTCACATGTTATATGTCACAGCACATTTGACATAAAATCACAGATAGGCTCAATCTGCAGCTTGGGCTAGAAATGTAGATATAAATCAGCCCCATCTTAACCAATTCTTATTTTCCTCATGGCCTGTGGGTGGTGCTGTTTGTTGTAGGTCCATGGGAGTCCAAAATAAGCAGCTCCTTATAAGTTATCAACCACACACACAGTGAAATTAAGTACATGCCAAAGGTTAAACATTATTTTCATGCCTTTTTGTTCTTTAAGAGACATAGGGGGCTACTTGGCCATTTATACCAGCCGCCCCCGGTTACAGGAATAAACCTGTGAAGAAGCTTCAAACGACGTATGACCTGAGCCAGGTCAGTATACTTGTCATCCAGCCATAAAATGCAACCAGATGAAGAATTGCCTTATTTTACCATAAACATGAATTATATTGAGGATAAAGGTGAAAATACAAGGTCTTAAGCTTTGAGTGAAGACCCTTGAGCTGTAATGTCAGCAAGAATGCTGATATACCAAGTGCAGATCGAATGATTGTATTCTTCCATCCTCAGGAATCTGGACTCCCAAGCTGAACATCATGGGTCTGAGCTCCCAAGTAAGGAAGTTAAAAGGTATTAAGCATTTCGGATGTCTGGTTCCAGAATTTCACACCAAACCACTCTCAATGACTGCACACATCCTGACCATTTAGTTATGCAAAACGTTTGAGAACTCTGTGGAATTCTCTTTTAACATCCCATTTAAAAACATGTAAGACCAGAGACAGTAGTATTAAAACACACCTGCCTGAAAGCATCCATCAACCAAACTCTACAAAACATTGCTATCAAGAGGAACCTTGATGTCTTCAAAGCAACAACTATGAGAGCTGAAAAAGCAGATGCCCTTTGCACCGCTTGGGTTTAACCATCACAAACACTGAATTTGTTTATCTCCAAGGGCTGTAACATGGCCAGACCACATAAAAGGGTTATCAGTAATCTCCAAGTGTGGTCCTTGAGGGCCACAACACTGCAGATTTCTCGCCTGCACAAATGCACCTGGTTCTACTCATCAGTAGCTTATCAGGTGTCGGAGCACGGAGAGCAGTCACGTATGCAGAGCTGCAGTTCGGATTCATGTTAAAAATAAAGCCTAACCTGTCAAAAACAGTGGTTCTTCATGACAGTGGAGTCATGAGGAGAGAGCTCAGTTCCTGAGCTGAAAGAAGGAAGGAAAAGCACAAGCTACCTTATACTGTGTGCTGTTAATCAACCAGCAGCAACCATGAGCTGGAGACACATAGGGAAACAGAGCTAAAAATAAAAATCTTCTCAGCATTCAGGTGCAGATACAAGGTTCTTGACATGCTAACTTCATGGTGGCTGCAT
Organism: Brycinus macrolepidotus; assembly: GCA_037974445.1. Taxonomy (NCBI): domain Eukaryota; kingdom Metazoa; phylum Chordata; class Actinopteri; order Characiformes; family Alestidae; genus Brycinus; species Brycinus macrolepidotus. The sequence goes on along the minus strand of JBBPCZ010137045.1, from coordinate 6,092 downwards.
CCCAGGATTCACTTTGGCTTGAACAACCCACAAAGGCATCTCAGCACTGACTGAGGAGGGAGGAAAATTCCTCTTTCTTCTCAAGAGTTTTATAACATTTATGGATCTTCTGCAGAGTTTGCTGTCTATTTCTTACATGGATATTCTCCAGAGTTTTCTTTCCTTAATGCATCTTCTCCAGAGTTCTCTGTCTATCTGTTATGGATTTTTCTCAGTCTTCTCCAGAGTTAGCTGTCTACCTTTTATCAGCCTTCGCTAGAGTTTTCTGTCTATCTTTCATCAATCCTCTCCAGAGTTTGCTGTCTATGTTTTATGGATCTTCTTCAGAGTTAGCTGCCTATCTTTTATTAGTCTTCTTCAGAGTTTTCTAACAGTCTTTTATGGATCTTCTCCAGAGTTTGCTGTCTATCTTTTATCAATCTTGTCCAGAGTTTTCCATCAGTCTTTTAGAGATCTTCTCCAGAGTTTTTTGACTTCTAGTTTCTGAATGAACCACTAACCATATCCACTGACACTATGGCACCAAAGAAAAAAAGCGAGATCAATATTTTACAGAAAAAATAAGGACAAATTATACTGCTTAAAATCATACTGTATCCACAGACTGATAAAAAAAACATAGGTGTGAAGTCCATACTATTATGTAAAAACCAAGCAGCAAGTGATGAATGAGTACTGGACAAAGCCTTTCTGTACATGTAACAAAATCCTGCAATCATGACTGTAACCAAAACAGAAACTGATGCACTCTGTAGAACGGATTGGGTCCAGGGGCCCATGTCACCAGAGGTCAAGGTCTCAAGACCTCAAGCCACCAGGAACCCATCCAAGGTCTTGGTTCAGCACTGCCTGTTTGGGGCAGCCAGAGCCACAATGGCACACAGGTGGGGCCAAGAGATTGCACACGGCTCGAGCAGCTTAATTACCCCACCTGACTGTTCCCAGTAATGGTGCCCTAAACAGTGTTCCAATATGGGAAATAGTGATCAGGGGACCATTTCTGTTCCTTATAATAGTGGTCTGTATAGTTCCCCAGTGTAGGGCATAGTAATTAAAGGACCTTTCAGTTCCGTTGACTTTTATATAGAGCTCGAATATAGGGAATAGAGATTAGGGGCAATTTTTGTTCACTATAATAGTGGTCTATACAGTTCCCCAGTGATTAGGGGTCACTTCTTTGATGTAGAGAATAGTGCCTATGGACCATTTCTCTTCGTTATAATAGTGTTACAATGCTCTAAAGTGAGGAAGAAGGATTAGGGTCCACTTCTGTTCACTATAAAAGTGGTCTATATAGTAGCCCAATGTGGAAGATTAGGGACCATTCTTATTCTCTATAAAGGTGTCTAAATAGTGTTCCAAAGGAAAAAAATAGTGATCAGTTTTTTCCCTATAAAAGTGTTCTTTTATGTGCTCCAGTGTAGGGAATAGTAATTAAACCTTTAACTTTCCTATATTAGTGTTCTGTATAGTTTTAGAATGTAGGGAATAGTGATTAGGGACCATTTCTGTTCCCTATAATAGTGTTATAGTGCACCAAAGTAAAGAAGAATTATTTGGGGTCATTTCATTTCACTATAATAGTGGTCTACATAGTGCCCCAATGCGGAGAACAGTGATTAAGGGACCCTGTTCCCTATAACAGTGTTATATAGTGCTAAAATGTATGGAATAGTGATAAGCGAGCATTTCCATTCCATATAACGTTGACTTTTAGACCTAAAGTTGACACTGTCTGTGCTTCACTGTCATCAGTTGCAAAATCAACCCCCTGTTAGCATGTCTCATCAAGACGACTGGCTTTAACAAGCAAGACTCACACAGAGGTTGCCATTTTTGTCCGCAGCAGCATTATTACGACAAAAATCGTGAGGCGTATAACATATGCAGCGTTAGCACTGGATTTTCCAAGCTGATGTTCTCATCTTTCTTGTCCATGGAGTTTTTCCTGGAACTGCCTTTGCTTCTGCTTTTGCTTTTCCTCGCAGCGCTCTGACAGATAGACCTGGCAATGCGCGTGGCCTTACAGGCACAGAGCTAAAATGGTTATCGTCCGTTTGATGTCTTCCTCCTCGCTTCCGGGCCTCGAACAGGGAAACGGGGGCTAACAGCAGGAAACGAACGCAGCGCTCGTGCAAATCTAGGCCACCCTCGTCTGGTGAGTTCTGCTTTAATTGCACATCCTCTTGATGGCTGGTTACGTGCAAGCGGAGCTGTTTCTTCATTAGGAGGACATTCCGTGACTAGTAATTCACGTTAATGAATTTAATCGCGCCAATTACGGCTGTGTGGAAGTCGGAGCTTCCCAAATGATGCACACAAATAAGGCCTTGAATTATTTCTATGGGGGATGCATGAAGCCTACACACACACACACACACACATAAACACACACATGCAAAAGCATGACTTAATTATTTCGCAGTTGAAAATCGCATTATTTTAATACCAAAGCGTTCCTGGGCCGCATTATTGCGTTGGACGGAGCGTGCAAGCTTCTTCTCTCACTGCTGTTCATGAGTCAGTTCGAGCAGGATCATTTCCCATTGGGTTTGTTTTTCGGCCTGCCACAGACTGTGAAATCATCTCACACACACACACACACACACACACACACACACACACACACGCAGAGGGAGAAAACTTGGCTCATATCTCTGCTCTGTTTACTCTATAGTGACCTAAAGGGTTTGTTTCCTTTGAGTCTCTCTCACATGTTTCCCCCCGTCCTGCTGTTTTTGATTTTTATTTGCACTTGCCTCTCTGTCCTTTTGTAGATCCCTCTGGCAACGGCTCCACATCTGCTCGCTTTTTAGATGTTTTCTCCGTGGCGCTTCATAAAGGAAGTGCTAACTATCTGGGTTCACTTTACAGTGCCACTGTAGAAGATTAACAAGACAGATGTTGCCAGGATTAATAAAGCTCATTCATGAAGGGGTTCTAACACCAGAATCACTGGGTCATACAAAAGCAGGGATTATAGAGGGAAATTATACTGCCGAAGTGTGCAGAGCGCTTCGCTGTTCTCTGTGCTTGTTATCGTTCATTTTTAAACCACACATCAATAATATTATAGACTAACCTTTGTACTTGGACACACCTGTTCTTTAAAACTAATACTAATACTAATACTAATACTACTAATAATTGAACTTTCTAAACTGAAGCACAACTAACCATTGTTTTTTTTTTTCATTTTTGCGAAAGGGCTACTGACCTTGGCATTGTACCATAAAAGTCACTTGAGGTTTTCTTTTTGATGCAATGCTACCAACTCTTTCTTAAAAGCATGTCAGAATAAAAGTCCTTTGACATCTGGAAAAATCAGAATTTCAGTAAGACGAGTGTTTTAAAGCTACCCTATTTTGATACACTGACAATGTGTTCACATAAAGGAGGTACTCCATAATAATGTGACATAATAATGTGACATATTTATTAAATTAATTAATAATTTAATGATTATGACTATCCACCATTTTTATCCACCATTATAATTGTCCACTCTAGCGTTTTAAAGGGTTTTTTATTGAAGCATGTTTATGTTGTTGTTGATGTGTGGATGCCTGGATATTTGTACCTGGTTAACTATGAGCATTTAGAGCCCAAAACATCAATAATCACCAGCTGCAATTCACATATGAGCTCATTACCACTGCCTGTGGTATTTATGGAGAGCCAGGTTCGTGTACAAAGGTTAATCATAGTCTGGCACTAAATTGCAATGCTAGTGGTGCTGCACCATTTACTTTAGTCTTAGCCTTTATCTGGTTTCCAGTGTATATGTGGTGGCATGGATGGACCAGGCACAGGAGTGTTCCTGGAGTTTTTGCACATTATGCTCCACCAGTTCCAATGTAGCTCATCTACTGATGCCCAAATTGTATTAATAACCATCCAGTCCATCCAGAACTTTTGGCTGGTGGACCACTCTCACTCTAGTCAAAGTCAAGTGAAGTTTATTGTCATCTCAGCTATATACATGTATACAGTGAGACTAGACGGCGTGGCTCCAGATTTTATAGAGTACAAAAAAAATCATATATAAATATATATATAAACTAGAAGTGTGCAATTTAGTACAAGGGTCCAAAAATTGTACAAATGTTGCATCAGGAGTCTAGTGGAAAGCAAACAGAATGCTGGAATGTAATTGTGTGCTTTGTGCGCGCAAATGATCAGCAGCAGTTCAGTACAATTATACAGTCAATCTACGAAAATACAGAAACTCAGACAGTATTCAGGAACAAGAGTAACACGGATGTGTTTTGTGTCTGTAGCTGCATGTGTGTCATAAAACTATAACATGTAAAGTGCAAAGGTGGAAAGCTGAGTCAGTTCACAGTTCAGGTGTGTGTATGTGTGGGGGGAAGTGGCAGCATCTTGAGAAGTCTGATGGCTTGTGGGATGTATATAATGTGTATAAAAACCATATATAAACTGGTACCAGTGCCACACATACTGCAGCAATAATCTGGCCACTCATTGTTTATATACATGTTAATGGCTACCCTTGTCTTTGTTTTTTATTAGCTTGAAAAAATTACGGCAAATATGTGAAATCTAACCTTTCAGTTGATTATTCAAGGAAAACTAATCTATAAAAAGAAAACCTTTTGTCTCAAAACCTCTAAATAAATATAAAGGTTATAATTCGTAATTCGTTTATTGTTCCCTCAGCTTTACAAATCATGGCAGAAAAAGACATACAAATATACATACAGGTGTTGATATATTGTTTTGGTCCACCCCTTCTACTGGAACTAATGGGCAAAATCACATAGGCGGAGGTATGGAAAGTGATAGAACAAAAGACCTAAAAAAAACAAAGTGACCAAAAACTGCTAAGATTTTGAAGCATGGTGGTGCAGGCCAGGATGAAGCCTTGGTAATATTGTGCCACCAGTGCTTGCAAACAGCTTCAACACTGACCAAGGGGAAAAAGGGTGTGCAACAGTCTCGCCCTGCCATTATCTCGCTCCTTTCTGTCACCCCCTGTTCTGTTTCCTGCTCCTACTGTCATGCCCTGGCTTTATTTATGTATAACAGAGTTAATTTTGGATTCCTGGTCATGCCCCCGCTCCATGTGCTTCCTGTTTTCAGTTTTATTTCAAGCTACTTATTATTATCACCTGTATGTTTATAGCCACGCCCTGGACAAAAGTATTGGGATGCCTGACCATTGCCCCCAAATGTCTTTAATGACAGAGCATTCAAATACATAGACTTTAATATGTAGTTGGTCCCCCCTTTGCATTCTGGCCAAAGATTTCTCACTGAGAGGTGAAATGTAGCACATGAGGGGGTCTTCAGTGGAAGACTTCACAGCTGACCTGGCGCTAATAACTGAACAAACAGTCCTCCAAGACTAACAGCTTGAACATGAAGCAGAAACGATTGGCCTTTGAATTAACATCAGGAAAACAAAGGTCATGGTGATAAATTGAACCACCAAGTTACTGAAATAGGAAGAACGGCAGCGAGGTGACCAAGTTCAACTTGGCAGCACCAACATTATAACGCAGACAAATACGTACGCTGACAAAACAGGCGTCTGCCGTATTCTAGCAACTGTTCAAAAATAAACAATGACGTCAGTTGATTGCGCAACCAAAGTCCGACTATATAAGAGCATCTTAATGCCAGCTGCCATCTACAACAAAAAGACATAGAAGGCCACAAGAAAGACGTCTCAACGTCTTTCACCAAAGGTGCATACAGTAAATACTGTGACCAAATCATGAATGAAGAAGTGCTACGTCAAAGAGGCCTGCAAAAACTGTAAGACACAGCTACAGTCCACCACATGTGACTCATGGGCCATGTGCTGCACTTGCCAGTCCAATGCAGTCCTAAGATTACAATTATATGCAAAGAAGATCATAAATAGGAAGCAAGGGAACCCTTTCAAGACCTGTAGGGCAACTGTGAGAATCTCAGAGGTGTTGACATCGAGTGGGATGAAGCGAAAATGCTTCAGCTGACTGAATTCATTAGGGAAAGTTCGTTCAATGCATATATATATATATATATATATATATATATTAGGGGTGGGAATTTAACGCGTTAATTGCGATTAATTAATTTGAAAA
>JBBPCZ010137005.1:0-12846 GCA_037974445.1 Brycinus macrolepidotus | reverse complement strand
GAAGTTTCAAGGAAATTAATACAATCATTCTTGAAAAAATACTCAAAATAAATTAAAAAGCATATTCTTCAGCTCCAAAACTTTTTAGTAAGGTCTGTGGCACTCAGCTTTTTATGCAGGATCATATGACTTCTAGAAGTGACAGAACTATATTAATACAACACAGAATCAACATTTGGTTGCAAGAAAATGAAAGCTAGTAGAGATATTAATTTTTGAAAATACAATATGTTTTTGTTCAGATACAAAATTATATTTATTTAATTACTGTAAAACGTTCAGCAACAACTGTTTTCAAGAATATACATATTGCAAATATTCAGTACACATTTCAACCCAATCCAGTGAAAAAGAATCAGAAAAATATTCATGCAAATCGCAAAAATTTACGAAATGATGTGTCCCTGAACATGAAAAGTGGTAAAAAAAAAACCTTGTTTTTTTAAGCTTTCATTAAAATTTTAATTATGACCTGCAGTGTAAAGTTAGAATTTTAGCTTTTTATGTAAATACACACAACTAAGTAAACAACAGACTCAGTGTCTTGTTTTACAAACAAAATAATACAGATTTGCACTGATAATTTAAACAATTAACTGATTTTCTTTTCTGATGAAAAAAATTAGCATGTGTGCATGGTTCAGCAATGACAATGTAAAATACACACACACACACACACACATACACACACACTAAAAACTGATAGTCTGTGTATAGTTAAAAAACAAATATAGAACTGAATGCTTTGTTTTGAAACCAATAATAAGTTTTTGGATATTTTAGAAACTGTCCAGAATGCTGATGCCGATGTGATTCTAACTTTAGTTGTTACCTCAGAGAAGCTGTCTTTAAGATGGAGTGTAATATATTTTGCGCAACACTGTAATATAGGTCATTCATTTACTCATTCATCTCTGCGTAAATTACTAAGATTATCTTGTTGGTGTTACGGAATTCTGAAAAATGATTGTTTTCAAGACCACCTTTTTAACCAAAGTTTTCATGCTGGCTTTGACAAGTGTTCAGGACAGTCCCCCTACTTTCAAATTAAAAATCAGTACGTCGCAAATGAAAAAATCAGTGGTGGAGTCCTAAGAAAAAAGGCATAATATATGTACATCAGCCCAGCACTAATTCAATAAAAAACCTATGCATCCACACATACATACAAACTTATACATCAATCAGCCATAACATTACCACCACTAACAGGTGAAGTGAATAAAACTGATTATCTTATTACAGTGGCACCCGTCAAGGGGTGGGATATGTTAATCAACCACTGACGAGTATATATATACTGTATATACATAGTCAAATAGCCTACTGACCTACTGACCTTTTACTGGGCTGTTTCCTCAGTAAAAGGTCATACATAATTTGACCTGGTCACGCAAACTTGTGCATATGACTGTACACAACAGAGAAGCATCTTCTTTGTTGCTCTGTCATTTACTTACAGCCCTCATTTTTCCAAATGTCTTTAAATGATTTCACAATAGTAGTTGTTAAACTGGAAGCAGCTCGCTGAACAGCTGAAATGCTGTTAGTTTCACACAGATACAGATCTATGGTTTCACAGAGCCGACGCCCTGATTCAGGGTTAGTTAGTGTGTGGTTCTACTATGCTAACCGATCAAATCAGTCAAACCAATCAAATCTGTTTACCAGTTTTCGTATGAAATTGACCAATCAAATTGTGCTCTGTGAAACTCAGGGTCATTTTTTTCCCTACAACTTCTGAGGTGTCTTGGAAAAAAAAACAAGTGACTATACACAAAAACTCAGTATTAGAAGTCGGCGAAACAGCCCAGTAAAAGGTCAGTAGGCTATTTAGTGAATTGTGGTGAATTGTGGTGCATATATGCCTGACTACACCCATGAAAAAAATTATTGTCTCAAAACTAAAAAAAAAAAAAAAAAGACAAAAAAGTCTGAAGTATGAAGTATTTTCCTGGATGAATTGGTTGCCAAGTGTCTTAGGTATTCCAACATTTAAAATGTTATAAATAAAAAAGCTTATAGGGTACATGGGTTTTGGGGTATTTTTTCCCTACTTGTTTTCGGCTATAAACAAGTAGGGAAGCGATGATGGTAGCATGTCACTGTAACACTATACTATACACAGCTGATGATTTCCAAAAGAAAACCGCATTTCCACATTTAAATAAAGTGTCACTATCAATATTTCACGAGAAATTTAAAATCCTAATTTAGGATGAGAACACTATAAGAGTGATAGAAATGATGCAATCATTGTTTACACTCACACGCCATTGGGTGCCAGCAGGGTTGCCACTACATTAGTTGCCAAGATGTTGTCAGCCAAAGCAGTCTGAATTTCTGTAGAAACTGTACCTATATTGACTATGTTGATCTAGGGACAAAACATAGAACACAGAAGGAGCAGGAGAATAAGAAGTCATGATTATTCTGGTTTGTTGCGTTTGGAGATTTCTATGACAACTATTGTGTTGACTTTATTCATCACTGATTTAAGGGCAGTGTGAGTACAGAACAACACAGTGCATTAAAGTCTAGGGCTCCCAAGTGGCACCACCTAAGTGCACTACTGTCAGGAGGTCACAAGTTTTATCCCCAGAAATGACACAGCCATCTGTGGCCAGGAGTCCAAGAGAGCAAATACATTGTTAGCCAACGTAACAGAAGTGACAGGTTATGTTTTCCAAGCATGTTAAGCTGTCCCAAAGACACTGTGTTAGTGGCAGGTTCTAGCATGTAGTGTGATGGGGTTCTTAGCTAGTGTGTGAAATGGCGGAAAAATTGGGGAGAAAACTACAAAAATGTTAAAGTGATCTGTCAAAGGTCTTATTAGCAATAACTAGAATTGACATGTATCAGTTTCTGAGCTGAGTAGTTTTATTCTTTGTTTTTAAGTTAATGGTGAGATCAATGTTATTTCTATAAAATGAGTCACACAGGAAAGGTATTTTAAGTGTGTTGTGCTCTGGTGAAAACCTCAGATGGTATGAGGGCAAAACTTCCATTTCTACGGGTTTGGCCTACATAGATATGCATGTGTGTGTGTGTGTGTGTGTGTGTGTGTGTGTGTGTGTGTCTGTGTACGTGTATATGTGTTTGTGTACACTTGGATACACAAGTGCACGAGCAGTGAGGGGGTAAGTAGGTCACTAATCTCTGTACTTTAAGAAAATCACTTATCTCGGTTTGGCTTTGTTCTAAATCTTTCCTTTGCAAGACACGGTACATATGGGTAGACAAGAGGTGCCCAGCTCCAGTGTTTGAAGTCTGATGTGCAGCACAGTTTAGTAGTTCCCCTCCTAAAACACACTCACTAAACCTAGCAATTAACAGGTGAGTTGAAACAGGTGTGTCTGAGCAGGGAAATCACTAAACAGGACACCAGCCCTCCAGGACTGGAGTCAGGCACCCCAGGTGTAGTTTATGTTCTGTTCAGTTCTGCTAAAATGAGCTCTAAAGGTGTAGTTCAAGTACACTTCTATTTCCTTGACTTTGCCTCATTCTCGTAGCACTGGTAGACCATGGATCAGTAATAATGGGTCATGCATGCTCACTCACCCGGCCTCCTGTGTGGTCAGCCAGCTTCCCTACTTCTGCCAGGCGACAGTCCTCTCCCTCAAAAGTCATCACTGATACAATCACTCTAAATACAAACACAGAGATGCATATTAGTGTGAGAAACATTTGATCACAGTTCTACAATTACATTGTCCATTGCATTTTTCCCAGTTTTTTAAAAGATAAAAAATAGCCCATATGTATTCTGTATATAGTGCATGTTCTGTGATATGAACAGATTATATAGATATGAATGTATGTATTTTCAGTGATATAAAATACTTGTCAAAGAGGTATAACCAGTCAGTTTTTTAGTATCAAACCAAGGCTGTCACAATTAGAATTTTGATTTTGATTATAGTACCAAGTGTACTATCATAAAATTTTATAAATACAACTTACTTAATATGCCTATATTTTAATTCAAGCTAAAACTCATTAGCTCATTTCATTCTTTTAAAACTCTCGATATGCAGGCAAAATATATGTGCAGTGCCAGCATGGTGCTTAATTAAATGACTGAATGTACTTAAAGTTGGAGAACTGGCTTGTTTACATATCAGCATTATTGAATAAGTATTGAAAGTATTGCTACTTTGAGTCAAATGCTTTACCATATCACATTACAGCATAACGCAGGATTTGCGTTTGTGTGTGAGGGGGGGTTTGGGTTTGGATAGACAGACCTTTAGGTTAATTTTTAATTGGGTGAAGAGCTTGGACATCCCATTACACTGCACAGTGATAATCAAATCAGTTTGATATTAATACACACCACAGTTGGTTTCTTTGCCATTTCTTATATACTTAAGAAGAGAAAGGTTTTCATAACACACCCTTTTTCTGCAGCATGATTGGCTAACTGGTTGTAGAAATATGGTGAGGGTGCAGGTGAGTGGTCAGATTCCTGTTCTAACTGACCCAGGCCAATGTTGGCGCGACCATCTGTGCAAATTATGACCTAAAAGTAAACATACATACAACAACACTTAATATGACAAAAATAATCAGATATACAACTGTACAGAACACCTCCAGACAAGAAGACAACCAAAAGAAATAAAATGAAGTTACAGATACTGACTTTTGACCCAGCGAACTGAGAAGCCATGGCCACAGAGACAAGTGCGGCAGGGCCAAGGGCAGTGGCTCCATGCTCTCTTAATCTGAACAAAAAGAATGTCAATAAAGATTAATCACATTGTTTGTATTAAATTAGTAGACAAAACCCTTATTTATGATACTCCAGAAGCCAATTAAAACTGATCTAGGATTAGATTTCCTTTGTTCAAACCATTAAGCTGATACTGATTCTAATTGGTTCTATGCACACATTTCCTGTTTGAAGTGGCATATCAGATTTTTACCTAAATGTTACACCAATCTGATTTATTCTGACCTTTGTGAAAAAAGTCTGATCTTTTCGCATCTGTGGGCTTTTAGATTTTGGGTACATACAGCGGGTAAAATAAGTATTGAACACATCACCAATTTTCTAAGTAAATATATATAAATATATGGACATCTACTGTTTGATTTCCTTACATGTGTGGATTGGATGGGTTGTTACCGACATCTGGTGAGAATTTCATGTCAATAGCACCTTTAGAAATATACTTACTTAGAAAATTGGTGACGTGTTCAATACTTATTTTACTCGCTGAATCTGATTCATGGCCATGCAACCTTAGTGAGAACGATCAGATTGGAATTCATTATCTTCATCATCCGGTGCTTGCAGTGTAGCAGCAGCAGCTAACATGAAGTCAGTGTCAGTCAATCCTGCAAAAACAATGCATCTGGCTTTTCGTCTTCTTGCCCTAATCATTAACACCTACAAGCTGTTTCAAGCAAATATTCTTTGCTTTTTATGTGACACCCAGGAATCATTTTTAAACATCAGTGCTTAGTATGTGAATATGTAAGTAATAAGTGAGAGCAAAGGGGTGTTAACACTAACGACAGATACAGCTCACTTAAGTCTCATTTACACTTTATAATTAAAATGCGATCTGTACCTGTTGTCCATATGTGCATTTAAAAGACAAGTGCAACTGTGATTGTGATTGGAATGTGTGCAGATCTTGTTGTCATGATCCTGATATAGTCAAGCACGCATTGCAGTCGATCTGTGTGGATGTGTGTTAACGCAATGCAGCCACTTTGGCTACTTTCATGGAATAATGTCACATACTCCACCCACAGCTTCTGGTATCGTTACCACCTCTGTTGTTAACCAAGTTATTGCAAGTCGTGCGTTTGAACATACGTTCCCAATCATGAAAGCAGAAAAGTCATTCACAGTCATTTAAGGAACTTAAGGAACTACAATAAGAACTTAAGGAACAATTATAAGTTATTAAACAACAAATACTGTAGTTTAATAATCTATGAAACATTTTGTCAAGCTTTCTGAAGTTTCATTATCATAATGGATGCATGCATTTTTTTGCATACAGCTAAAATTTCTTTCTTTTATTCTTTCTTTCTTCCTTTTTGTACAGTTTTCTGCTTCCTAATAATAATTTGAAACATGAACATTTTTGCACAGGACTGACATTTTACACACATTTTTCATCTGTATTATCTGTTTTCCTGCAAAAGATTAAACTAAATGAGTTTTTATCTTTTGGAAAACTTTAGTTCCAATGTTTTAACCAAGAAAGTAGTTCAAGACAGACAGTTGGACAAAAAATCAAAATCGAGCCATAAGGTTTGTTATGTGCTATGTGGTTTTGTGAAACGCCACCACTCCTACAAAGAGACATAAAGAAAGCCAGTGAGTGAAATCCAATAACAAACTTGCTGCCGTAAACTCTCACTCACTCTTTGACTCTCTGCGTGAGGCACTGGTAGGTCTCTGCAATGCAGTGCGGTGTGGAGTACTTCTCTCCCTGCTCTCGCACATGATCGTAATCCACCAGAGCCCAGTCTCGCAGAGAGAGAGGAACTCCTGTACCATCCCCATACACCGTCACCTGACAAGGCAAACACAAAAATCAGACTCATATCATTAAAGGAGTAATCTTTATCAGCAATAAAACAAAAGGCAAAGGAGTCATCACACAAGAGTGTAAGTGTGAAAAGGTTAGAGCAGCCAGAGCAGCTTTAGACAGGGACGAGTGGTTATTCATTAGACCCCCACCAAAACTCCCAAAACAACATTCATGTACATGTCAGAAAAGGTCAGAATGCAGGCTATCCAAATACAGTAGAACGCAAAAGTCTGGGCAACCATAGACAAGGGTTTGTTGATTTTGCTGAATTTATTCAAATATTACTTTTCTCCAAAATCTTAAACTCAGATATGCACTAAAATCAGCAAATGCTGTGCAGTGGATTTGCATTTATTTTCACTTAAATGACTGAAGGTGTTCAAGCAAACAACAGTATACAGTACAGTTTAAAAGCAGGCAACCATGAAAATTGGCCAGAACTTTTTATCATTGCAGGAAATGTTCTAAATTTTATAAAATATTATATAATGTTAGAACTAAAATACAAATAAAAATAACACATATTTTTGATTAGAATACAGAAGAGCACTGGTTTGGTTCTTGACTTTTTGGTGCACTCCAGTCATTGTACAGATGTGTTTTTTCAGCAACACATTTGGTTCAATTTAATGAAAGACTGATTAACCAAACTAAGCAGTGTATGGTTACTGTATACTGGCCCTCCTCGAGAAGCCTTGAAAATGGTTAAGCTGACAGACTCACAGACACGCAGTCACAATGAATGATTTATTTTTTGCATGTGTTCTAATATTATTTACCACCTAGATTAATAGCTTTACAGATTGAGCAGTACTTTTGCACTTTTGGCTTAAAAGACTTTTAGACTAAGACTTTTATACACTTTTGTGATAGTTACCAACAACATCAAAGACCCAACAAGTAGCTGTGGGTCTGTAATACTGTAAACCATCGTCGTACTTGGAAGATTCTTTTTTTATATTTAGAGAAGGAATGACGCACTTGACTCACTGTACTTCCGATAATATCTGTCTAAAAGTGTACTTGCTGTCTTTCCTACTTCTTTGTAAACTTTCCTGTTTTCCAACGTACCTCATCATTAAAAGTGACCAGGGCTACTCTGCGATGAGGTGAAGATTTTAGCAGAGAGGACAGTGCCATCTGCAGGGCCTCTTGAACACCCTAAAAACACAAAACAATGAAAGACAATGACAGCGCAACTTTTGTAATCCTTCATTTTTTTGAAGGCAAAAGCAAGTAAAAAAAAAAGTAAAAAAAAATGAGAAAGCTTAACTTGCAAAATAGTGCACTCTTAACAGAAAGATAAAACAGGGTAAAAACACAAATATCATCTTCACTACAGAGAAACAGGAAACTGTCCTTAACCTATCATCAATTATTTGATTAATCAGTTCATTAAACTTTAATGCATATTGTGGATTCCTGTCACTTTGCCTCATCACAGCACTGGCAAATTTCAAAATTCCTTTTATTGTGGTAAAAACAACAGCCATTTTGCCCAAATTCTTCTTGTCATGTACTGCAATCTACTAGAATGGCAAAGTGTGTTACAGAGCATTACGCAGAAAATATATAGAGCACTTTTGGTAATAAGTAAACAACTGCCCAAATGAATGAATGAAGTAACCCTTAGAACTCTGAGTGTATTAGTAAAATCTAATTTTAACAAATAAAAACGGTGTAAAACCATCTAAAATTGGTGTTTGCTCTCCTACACGCTCGCCGTTTGCTGCGCTTTCGCTTGGCACGCCGATACGCAGCCGCTCTCCAGACCCCCTCCCTCTGTGAGTTTTCCCCACCCACTTGTGGGTCGAAACTATCCTGAAAGTTCTCCCGGTTTTGTTTCCGTTTGTTTCTTAGGCCTAAAATAAAAAACATTTGGGCATTTTTCTTCTTTGTGGGCATTTGCGTCATTTGTGCCATTTTTAAAACCCAAGTAGTGGTTATTATTATTAAATGTTTTTTTAAAAATACAATGACTTTGGTTCTACGTGACATAGGAACACCAAACAAAGCTCAGCATGACGTCTGACACCTCGAGCGTCAACACAAACCGCAGGAACTTCCATATAGAGAGTTGTTTTGCCATATAACAACAATTTGTTGTACTGCCGGCATTCATATGTGCCACTCGTGTTCTAAGGGATAATTAATGAATTAATTAATGGAATTGCAAATGACTTGCAATGAACAGTGTCTTGTACTGAACAGTGAATTATATCAATCAGAGGCAGCATTTGAGCAACAATAAAGGTTTTACTGACCTGCAGACGTGATACATATGTGGGTGACCTCATACTGTTACCAGGAGACACCTGAGGGAGAGACAAAGAGATGAGAGAAAGAGAGCACGAGAGAAAGACAGGTGTGGAGAGAGAGAGACAGAGGCAGAGAGCAAAAAAAGAAATTACTTTTTTAAGTAGTAAAGACAAAAAGAAAAAAAAATATGGTTATGTGTATGGCAAAATTGATCAAAAGAAAAGTAACCTCAGAGGTGACGCTCATGCTACCAGAAACATCTACACAGAAGACCACTAGCATGTCCTCCAAGTTTACATAGTCTGCATCTGTTTCCTCATCAACGTAGAGCACGTCTCTACCTGGAGGCGTCCACAGAGGAGAACGGCCCATTTTCACCTCACTCTGAGAAAGAACATTCTGCTTACCACAAAATTCACAGCACCATGTCTAAAGAGACACAGAGAGAGGGGGGGGGGAGAAACAGAAAGAGAGAGAGAGGGAGAGAAAGAGAGAGGGAGAGGGAGAGAAAGAGAGAGAGAGAGAGAGAGAGGTGAAGAGAAAGCATTACATTGGATGAAGTCATTCAGGAATACAATGCTCATAAATACACAGAGGGTAGGTTCAGTAATCATTAACAACACTCACATTTGCATTTGGGTTGGTTTGTGAGTTGCTTACAGATGACATAACTGCCCTACATTTCCCACAGTACACTGGTTTCTGATTGCTCTGTATACTGGATGCTGAAAGAGAATGACTGTGTTTGAACAGTTTTCTGGGTACAGGTTAAGCATAAACCCTTTATTCTGGTCTTGAAGTGCACATGTATGTATACTGAACAGCTCACCTTTTCCTATGTCCACGAGACTTCCTACTTTAAGTGACACTACATTTACGTTGGCTTTAAGACGGGTCTGTCCTTTAGCTTCCAGTCCTTGAGAGAGAGGGGGGAGGGGGAGTACACTTTACCAGGAGTAGTTGGTTCACAACGATTCCTAAGTACTATAACGTTGAGAATTAATCCTTAGATAAAAATATTCATGTAAGGAGTAATTTTTATATATATATTTATATATTTTTTTAATATATTGTATAATAGTTTTATCAGTTCAGGCCATCCATTTTAAACAAACCCAAAATGAAGTAAATAACAGCAGAGAATCACATACTCAAATGTCAAATGATGAGTAAAGCTGAATAAAAGTATGCTCCTCTTAACATGACAGTGTGTGAGGGGTAATTCTAGGGGTTAGGATTTTTGCAGGCCAAGCCAGTCTGTGTAGTTTATCATTAGAGCTCTGCAGAATCAAAGCGCGTATAATACGCAAAACAAAACTAAGAAATAAACCTTGCATTTAAAATCAAAATTTGACTCCTCACCTCGAGGGGGTATTGGGGGTGGCATTGAGGTGGGACGTGAGTGTTTCGGCGTCGAGCGGCGAGGAGGTACAGGCGGTGGTGTTAAAGGAGGCACTGAGGGCACAGAGTGTAAATCTCAGAGTGAAAACCAGGTTAAAAATATTCATAGTATCAGCATAATGTGGTAAAGTAGTACATTTTTCAGTAAGTGATCTATGATTTTACTGTTCTTTTTTTCCGTCTGATCACCACCTTTACAGAAAGTGCTTCTTTCGTTTCTTCTTTTTTTCACACCCACAGGAGGATGTGCCATGAAAGCAGTTTTCAGCTTGACATTTCAAAAAGACTTTGCTGAGGTCTCATTTGAAAACATAGGACAACGATCAGTGGGTGATAACTAATGCACTGCAGAACTGCACATCTTCATCATTTTTTAATATCCTCAGTTCTCACATTTATGAGCATGTAAAGCATGTAAAGCACTAAACTAGAATTTTACGCACAGTACTGACGGACACGGCACAGGACAAAAATGAACCTCATACGTCTTTAAGTCTGTAAATAACTCACTGGGTTGTGGAATGACAGCGATGCGGTTGTCGTAAGGATGCTCCGAATGTGTTCTGGACAAACCACAGGTCACTGCGGAGGAGAGACCTAAAGGACAAAACGCGATCATAATGGATGGCAAAGAACAGAATAAAAAATGAGTTATGAACTGAAGAAATGCCGTGCAGGACGTATGATGAGTAACTAGACTGGACCTATAGTTAGCAGACTCATGTTTTTTGTTTTTTTGTGAACATCAACTTTTTGTTGTTTGTTTATTTTTTGACTAGCCTTTTGCTTTTTGTGATGCCTAGTTTCTGTCTGTTTAATTCTCTCCTAAAGATCGATTTGTTTTCACTGTGCTATCCATGTTCCTCTTGCCCTTAAATATAAAGTGTGTCTCACAGTCATGTCATTTGCTGTTAAATGTGTTGCCTTTTGTTAAATCTGTTACATTTCTGTGATTGTAAAGTGATAGGAAAGGTGCTATATGAATGAAAATGATGCTGATTGTCTGAAGAACGTATCATCTTTCCATCCTAATTAAAACAAATCACAGACCTTGAGTTAAAACTCCTGAACAGCCAGTCTCATCCTCAGCTAGACTTTCAGGCCTCCAGTTACAAACAACATGACTGCAAGCGAACTCCATCTGAAAAAGCAAAAAATCAAAAGGAAAAAAAGAGAACAAGAGTAAGCAAAATCAAACATTGAGACCAAAAGTGGTCCAGCAGTGTTCTAATAATCTTACTCACCTTCAGCTACAGCTTTTTTTGTTTAGGCCTCAACTGAGAAGTCCTTAAATTTGATTGTATGCAGCACTTTTCATCTGTGGGTAGATGAAGGCAGCGATATTGCTCCATACAGAGGAGAAGCTGTCACTGCAACCATCTGCAAACCCACATTTCCTGCTAAAGGCTGAAGCACTGCTCTACCCCTGCAGCTCTACATCCTCTTAGTATTAAAATACTACATACAAAAAAAAACAAGACGTAGTTGCAGTGACATACATCCCAATTTTGTGGACTGTTTTCCACTTAATATGAATGAACTTAGAATGAACTTCATATGAACCCATACTCTTCTTGGGTATAAACAAAACAAAACTAACAAAAAATCCAAACACATACAAGAAATATGGCTGTAGATGAGATTTTCCATTCACATAGACCAAGTGCTGTCAAAACCAGGTTTCTTCAAATCCACAAAAAACTACTTATGACAAACCACCCCAATATGAAGTAGCCTAATGAAATCACACACATACAGAAATACTTTCAGCTCATCTATCTAAGACAGATCCTTTATTAAACTGAAAATAATATTACATTACTTATGTCAGTCACACCTAGCACAGGTTATGAATGAAACACATTCACAAGCACAATCTAACTATTTTTAAAGGGAGTGTTCATTCACACATATTCCCCCTCATGGCAAATTCAGGTGAAAGACCAAGATAGTTTAGAGTCTGAAGTTTGCCTCTTCAGTTTTGCAGTAGAAGTACAAGGCTATTGTATGTCATTCTGGGAGGCACACACTTCTGCTACATACTGGATAGCTACATTATCCCTATAGAAGCAAACTGCCTTGACTGATCGACTTTATTTGAGGTGAGGGGCATTTGTGTAAATTAATTTTTTTGATTAAGTTATGTTCAATAAGAGCTAACGACCTTCACACACCCACTTCTTTAATCTAACAAAGACAGCTGCCCTGGTGTCCTTCACTGTAGTTAGAATGTATAAAAGAACGTACCTTTCAGCTGAAAGCCCCGGGTTGATGTGCTGCATGTGCTGCTTCACCCTGCCACCTACTCGAGTACTTAAGAAACAGGAAGTCAGGAACAGACTAGCGGAGTCTGAGAACGAAAACAAGCAGAGAAAGACTAAAATGGAACAAGTGCGACTGCTTCATGGTCCTAATGATCTCAATTCTCCGTCTCAGAACTGCTTGTTCTACTTCCTGTTTATGTTTATGAGAATGAAACTCAGACTGAGTCTGCCTGCAGGTGCGACAGGCACAGCCCCCTGACATGCCACATGTCTCTGCTTTTGCCGAGGACTTTGACACGGGAATGAGTCAAGAGATCTGTAATAATGTGATTATGCATTACATGTATATTTCTACTAACCCTTTG